>JAECYA010000320.1:0-34999 GCA_018153455.1 Drosophila parabipectinata | reverse complement strand
TACATACGCATGCTCACAGGCAAGGTATTGTTTTTCTCACAGTGGTCTATTATCAGTACTAATAAGTGGTCTATCAGGCTCACAAAAGAAATTCGTCAAAAAATACAGAAACTGTCACTAACAAGTGGCTGGTTGCTCGCTGAAGCACAAAAATAAACAAAATTGAACTGCAGCGGCAACAGTTATTTGTTGTTGTGAATGTTCTTATTTCTCCTCTACATCCTGATCCTCCCTAATGCACGCTAACTTGGGGCTTCTCGGTCGCTGGTTACGTCACTCTATCGGCGGTCCATGCGAAGATCACGAAGCTAAAGGTGTCCCATTTATTCCATGTTGGGGGGGTTACTGGGGTTCTTGCTGCTCCGATCTTGTCCTACGCCCGATCCAAGGCCAAGATCCAAACGCAAAGCCTATCAGGCTGCACCTGGTCGGAATCGTAGTACACTGTGCCACCTGACATGGAATTGGTCATGTTGGCGTATTGGAACTATTTAAGCACTATCTCATCTTGTAAATTTTTCCCAACACGATCAATAACTATTGTTTTTAATTTTATTTTAGGCCGAATGCTTTCGTTTCACAAGGGTTTTCCTTCTTTAATTTATCACCACACGTGTTTGCCGAATTTCCTATCGCTTTTTAAAACACGCTGATGGAAACTTTTTACTCGGCCAAAGATCAGGAAAGAATAAATTCTAAGAACTGCTACGAGTTTCAGGTATAGTCTCCCTTTTTGGCGGGTGCTTCGGGAACAGAGCCTCCACTATTTTGCTTAATAGTGTAGGGCAAGTTGGTCTTAGGTGCTCTTGCCCTTTAATCCTTTTCATGACGACCTTGTAGGCTGTGCCCCATGGGTCCACCTCCGCCTCGTCGCAGATTTTTTGAAAGCATTCCCGTTTGCTGGCTTTTATAGCCAGTTTCAAGGCCCTCTTGGCTGCCTTGAACTCCTCTGTTCTGGTGGTTAGGTCCTCTGAGCCTCTTGCCCTTTGGAAGCGTCTTCTTGCCCGCAGGCAGGCGGTCCTTAGTTGCTGAATGTCCTGGTTCCACCAGTATACTGATGCTCCTCTTCTACTGGGTTTCCTCCTAGGCATGGCACTGTCGCAAGCATCTGATAGTGATCCTGAAAGTTCTTCCGCTGCTCCCTCCGGGGAGGATGATGAAGTCCGGTCTAGCGTCTGCAGGGTTACCGAGAGTGCTTCTCGATCCAAACGCGAGTCCTTCCATTTCGGTCCTGTCACCTTGGGAATCCGTTTCCTACTTACCCCTCCAAGGGTAAAGTGTATGGCCTGGTGGTCGCTGAAAGTAAAAGCATCACTGACCTCCCAGTTGCACCTCCTTATTAGTGCGCTGCTAACGAAGGTGATGTCGATAATAGATCCACGCCCTGCCTTGCTGTACGTCAGCTTTTGGCCTCTATTGGCCAAGACCAGGTCCAGTGCTGCAAAGTGTTCTAGTAGACTGGTACCCCTCTCGTTCGGTGCTCGGCTTCCCCACTCCGGGGACCAGGCGTTGAAGTCCCCTCCAATCACCACCGGCGATCTGCCTCTTGCATCCGCTACCAAGCTTCGTAGCATTCTTTGGTAGCGCGAGATTTCCCATTGGCGGGGCGTAGCAACTGTAAAATGTAACCTCATTTATTTTGGCCCGGACAAAACCTTCGCTGGATGTCCTAATGTCCAGTGGAGCCGTCTCCGTTGACCACAGAGCCGCACCCTTGCAGCTGCTTGTCAGCCATCCGTTTCCTGGGATGCTCCTATATGGTTCCGAGATGAGGACTACCTGTGTCCTTTCGTCTCTGACCGCCTGCCTAAGCAGCGACTGAGCCGCCTCGCAATGGTTAAGGTTGAGCTGGGTGCACTTCATTAGCTTTTCCTTTGTGAGAGGGCGCTCCTAAACATCGGACATTTCCCACTTCCTGCTATATGTCCTGCTTCCTTCCCGGCGTTGCTGCAGAACGCACACCTTGGCTCTTCCGCGCAGTCTTTTGCCAAATGGCCGTCCTTGCCACATCTCCTGCACATTCGTGAGCGGTCGATGGCGCTCTGACATTGTTTCGCCATGTGCCAAACTCGAGACATCTGAAGCACTTAATGACTCTGGTCCTTTCCCTGAGTCTGAACCGCACCCAGCCTACCTTCAACCAGCCTATCTTCATTGCTTTCCGAGCACACGCTGCAGGCAGTCTAATTATGGCCGTCTGCGTCTAGCCAAAAGCCTTCCTTAAAAGGATGTCGCTTACCAGCACTCCTGGAGATTCCACCAGCTTTCCAATGGCTTCAGAAACCTCCTCCTTTGTAGTGATCTCGTCCAGATCCCTGCACTCGATTTCGATCTTGTGCGACAAGGAGCGCACTTCCACCTGATCACCTTCCGATTCCAAGACCAGGGCTTTGAAAGCTGCTGTTTCCTCCCCTGACCTCTTCAGTTGGAGCAATAGCTTTCCTTTCTAGGTCCTCCTAATCCTCGATACCCCTTCACCTAGTCCTTGCAGCTTCTTTTCCTGCTTCACACGTCGCAGGATGTAGGCGTAACTAGATTCGCCCTTAGCTGTGATGACCAGTGCGTCCGGCCTTGGCTTCTCCTTTGGAATTGAGCTAGTTGCCCGCTGCTTCTTCGGCAGTTTCTTTTTGGGGCCAACCAACTTCCATTCTTGGACCTCCTTGCTCGCCTGAGTTTCAGGTTCCACGGTCTGCCCTAGTGTCCTGGCTTCCGCCCTCGTTCGAGTCGCTGCCTGCGCAGTCTCCTTCTTGCTCCTCTTGTTGTTGGGGGGGTCTGGGCCTGTTCCCTTCCTCCTGGGTTCCGCTAACGGTCGAAAAAGGGGCGATGTTTGTGATGCCTGGTGTGATTTAGGCGCTTCCTTACGTCCCTGCTCGCCCGACTAATAGGCTAGCCGCTCATAGAGAGCTTGGATGCTCACTATGGTGTCCCTCATTGGCTGGTGGATGGACCTCCTTTTGCCGACCTTCAGCATCTCCACTAGCTGCGCGCTCTCCTTCCCGAGGTCGTGCAGTGTTGTTGCGTCTCCTGCCTTCTGATTTTTACTCCTGTTCTGGTCTACTCGGATTCCTGAAATAGGGGGGTCCCCCCAGCTCACTTGCTGCTGGGAGATCTTGCAATTTTGCAGCTTTTTGCGAAAGCCGCCTCTCCAACGGAATTCTGATTTGTGGTAATACTCATTTTAGTGGGTCTCAACTCCTGAGCCGTTGTCCTTAGGTGTTATGCAGTCGCGGCCTTGATCCCATGGTTTGCGCGAAGTGAGGTCCATGCTAGGGTTGACTCTAGCCCTTACGAGGTGTAGAGTTCAGAGCCAGATCCGCGTTGGTCAGGTATGGTTCATCTGAGCCTGCACGGCCAGCTTAGTGGCGACACCTAAGGAGCGTTTCCTGGAGACTTGCCAAATTTTAGCGGGACGGGGGCAGAAGCTGCATTAGCCTGGCAGCCATTTCGGCGGGAGTTCACTCCGCGTACTCAGGTGCCAGAATACAGCTGTCCGTATACAGCCGTCAGGGTTCGTCGACTCGAGTTTCTTTGTTCCAGTTGCCTACCCCAGGGCTTTACTGGACTCAGCCCTGGTCGTTATCTCGCTATTTTGGAGGGGATGCCTTTCGGGTTATGGAGAAAGGTTGCGAGTAGCTCTTTCCCTGCTTACCTGCAGGGATATCCCCCTGCCCTGTCAGTCGCCTCGTACGACAAACCAGAGCTTGTTCCAATAGTATTCTTTTAAGGGTGGGTGGGTGGTTAAAGGTTTGGGGGTTTCAAAAAAGATTAAGAATATATAAATATAAATATAAATATAAATATAAATATAAATAAAATATAAATATAAATATAAATATAAATATAAATATAAATAAAATATAAATATAAATATAAATATAAATATAAATATAAATATAAATAAAATATAAATATAAATATAAATATAAATATAAATATAAATATAAATATAAATATAAATATAAATATAAATATAAATATAAATAAAATATAAAATAAAATATAAATATAAATAAAATAATAACAAAACCCTTTCAAAGGTAGGTAGGGTATAGCCCGCGCCGACAGTTATGCTCCATTTTGGGGGCGCTTTTTGATAGCGCCATCTATCGGCGTCTACCGCCCATCCGTCTTCGTTGCCCCACACTGTCAGGGCTTCATTAGTAAACAGCTGACAGTGCATTGCACTTTTTTGGTGGGTGGCCACGCTCGTGTTTTTTCCGGAGGAAAAAAATCTCACGGAAGCCGGAAGAGCTGCAAAGAGAGTGACCGGAAGAGAAAGTGATCTCCCCGTCTCTTACCTTAGCGTTGGTGCCATCAATCCGGACGCGTCGGATGAACCCGGATTAGGGCGTTTCGAGGCGTGCCTCGATGTTCCCTTTCAGGTAAGACCCTCGCGCACCTGATGAGCACCTTTATGTAACACTATGTTTCGCGCAGGCACTATATGCGGCTTCCGGGGAGCGCCACACTACGCGTCTGTCCGCTTCGACCTCCACCCTCCAACCCCTTCAATCTCTTCTTCCCACTAACTCTGTCAATATTGTACTGGACGATCAGGTCCTCGACGAAAATATATTTCAAAGATTTGGTTAGGGGTCCGCGCTTCAAGATATATGGTCACTGCGGTGTTCTGCAAAAATTAATAGGTATTAAAAATTTTTTTATATTTAATTTATAAATATTTGTAACGAACGCGTACAGTAAGTCATAAGGTTAGGTACAGTAAACTGTCCCTAACACTGCACGGGTGGTCTCTACCGCGCCCCTCTGTCTACTTGGTGGACGGCTTGGCTCAGTCGAACGGGGCGTGGGTATGGGCACGGTAAACTAGACTGTGTACGTTACGGAAATTTGTCGTAGACAGAGACAAGGAAGTGGGATAGGAAAGTGGTAGGAGTCGGCCGATCCTTGGGTGGTTTATACTACTGACCCTATTGAATGAAAGACTAGATGTTGTTGTCCTTCGTCTATACCCTCCCTTCCATGTAGACTTTACACTAAACAGTGGGGTCTAACCATATTCAACTGCCATGTTTGATCCGAAGTGCTCTAAATAAAAGAATTTATCTCATGTTCATTATATATAATTAGGATGATCAAAAATAAGGAAATATAATCCATAGAAAAATACAATTTATAAGAAAAAATACAATTTATAAGGAAAATACAATTTAAATTAATATTCAAATAGAAAAGTAAAAGAAAATGTCATGGATTTCCCATTGTATTCGAATTCGGTAATTACTCGTTTACTCTGGTTTACTCACTCAGCTTTTCCGACTCTGCATCGATCGTTGGGCCCAAGAGGATGAGGTGCTTTTCGCTGTTTACTTAATTAAAAAGAGAAGGAATACATTTGGGAAATACCTTACTAATATTTCTGATTTTGTCTGCTTATGAAACTACTTAAAATAAGGTCCTAGGCTAAATAATTCATACTCCTTGGAGTTTACATTTAGGCAAATAAAGAAAATTATACATGATTTCAATTTGGGTGGGATTCGATACTAATTTGGCGCAGCTATCGAGGTTCGCCTTGGAATATTTTTGTGTAAGTAAATATTGCCGAAAGTGTTTACATACGCATGCTCACAGGCAAGGTATTGTTTTTCTCACAGTGGTCTATTATCAGTACTAATAAGTGGTCTATCAGGCTCACAAAAGAAATTCGTCAAAAAATACAGAAACTGTCACTAACAAGTGGCTGGTTGCTCGCTGAAGCACAAAAATAAACAAAATTGAACTGCAGCGGCAACAGTTATTTGTTGTTGTGAATGTTCTTATTTCTCCTCTACATCCTGATCCTCCCTAATGCACGCTAACTTGGGGCTTCTCGGTCGCTGGTTACGTCACTCTATCGGCGGTCCATGCGAAGATCACGAAGCTAAAGGTGTCCCATTTATTCCATGTTGGGGGGGTTACTGGGGTTCTTGCTGCTCCGATCTTGTCCTACGCCCGATCCAAGGCCAAGATCCAAACGCAAAGCCTATCAGGCTGCACCTGGTCGGAATCGTAGTACACTGTGCCACCTGACATGGAATTGGTCATGTTGGCGTATTGGAACTATTTAAGCACTATCTCATCTTGTAAATTTTTCCCAACACGATCAATAACTATTGTTTTTAATTTTATTTTAGGCCGAATGCTTTCGTTTCACAAGGGTTTTCCTTCTTTAATTTATCACCACACGTGTTTGCCGAATTTCCTATCGCTTTTTAAAACATGGAAACTTGGAACATGGAAAGCTGATGGAAACTTTTTACTCGGCCAAAGATCAGGAAAGAATAAATTCTAAGAACTGCTACGAGTTTCAGGTATAGTCTCCCTTTTTGGCGGGTGCTTCGGGAACAGAGCCTCCACTATTTTGCTTAATAGTGTAGGGCAAGTTGGTCTTAGGTGCTCTTGCCCTTTAATCCTTTTCATGACGACCTTGTAGGCTGTGCCCCATGGGTCCACCTCCGCCTCGTAGCAGATTTTTTGAAAGCATTCCCGTTTGCTGGCTTTTATAGCCAGTTTCAAGGCCCTCTTGGCTGCCTTGAACTCCTCTGTTCTGGTGGCTAGGTCCTCTGAGCCTCTTGCCCTTTGGAAGCGTCTTCTTGCCCGCAGGCAGGCGGTCCTTAGTTGCTGAATGTCCTGGTTCCACCAGTATACTGATGCTCCTCTTCTACTGGGTTTCCTCCTAGGCATGGCACTGTCGCAAGCATCTGATAGTGATCCTGAAAGTTCTTCCGCTGCTCCCTCCGGGGAGGATGATGAAGTCCGGTCTAGCGTCTGCAGGGTTACCGAGAGTGCTTCTCGATCCAAACGCGAGTCCTTCCATTTCGGTCCTGTCACCTTGGGAATCCGTTTCCTACTTACCCCTCCAAGGGTAAAGTGTATGGCCTGGTGGTCGCTGAAAGTAAAAGCATCACTGACCTCCCAGTTGCACCTCCTTATTAGTGCGCTGCTAACGAAGGTGATGTCGATAATAGATCCACGCCCTGCCTTGCTGTACGTCAGCTTTTGGCCTCTATTGGCCAAGACCAGGTCCAGTGCTGCAAAGTGTTCTAGTAGACTGGTACCCCTCTCGTTCGGTGCTCGGCTTCCCCACTCCGGGGACCAGGCGTTGAAGTCCCCTCCAATCACCACCGGCGATCTGCCTCTTGCATCCGCTACCAAGCTTCGTAGCATTCTTTGGTAGCGCGAGATTTCCCATTGGCGGGGCGTAGCAACTGTAAAATGTAACCCCATTTATTTTGGCCCGGACAAAACCTTCGCTGGATGTCCTAATGTCCAGTGGAGCCGTCTCCGTTGACCACAGAGCCGCACCCTTGCAGCTGCTTGTCATCCGTTTCCTGGGATGCTCCTATATGGTTCCGAGATGAGGACTACCTGTGTCCTTTCGTCTCTGACCGCCTGCCTAAGCAGCGACTGAGCCGCCTCGCAATGGTTAAGGTTGAGCTGGGTGCACTTCGTTAGCTTTTCCTTTGTGAGAGGGCGCTCCTAAACATCGGACATTTCCCACTTCCTGCTATATGTCCTGCTTCCTTCCCGGCGTTGCTGCAGAACGCACACCTTGGCTCTTCCGCGCAGTCTTTTGCCATATGGCCGTCCTTGCCACATCTCCTGCACATTCGTGAGCGGTCGATGGCCCTCTGACATTGTTTCGCCATGTGCCAAACTCGAGACATCTGAAGCACTTAATGACTCTGGTCCTTTCCCTGAGTCTGAACCGCACCCAGCCTACCTTCAACCAGCCTATCTTCATTGCTTTCCGAGCACACGCTGCAGGCAGTCTAATTATGGCCGTCTGCGCCTGGCCAAAAGCCTTCCTTAAAAGGATGTCGCTTACCAGCACTCCTGGAGATTCCACCAGCTTTCCAATGGCTTCAGAAACCTCCTCCTTTGTAGTGATCTCGTCCAGATCCCTGCACTCGATTTCGATCTTGTGCGACAAGGAGCGCACTTCCACCTGATCACCTTCCGATTCCGAGACCAGGGCTTTGAAAGCTGCTGTTTCCTCCCCTGACCTCTTCAGTTGGAGCAATAGCTTTCCTTTCTAGGTCCTCCTAATCCTCGATACCCCTTCACCTAGTCCTTGCAGCTTCTTTTCCTGCTTCACACGTCGCAGGATGTAGGCGTAACTAGATTCGCCCTTAGCTGTGATGACCAGTGCGTCCGGCCTTGGCTTCTCCTTTGGAATTGAGCTAGTTGCCCGCTGCTTCTTCGGCAGTTTCTTTTTGGGGCCAACCAACTTCCATTCTTGGACCTCCTTGCTCGCCTGAGTTTCAGGTTCCACGGTCTGCCCTAGTGTCCTGGCTTCCGCCCTCGTTCGAGTCGCTGCCTGCGCAGTCTCCCTCTTGCTCCTCTTGTTGTTGGGGGGGTCTGGGCCTGTTCCCTTCCTCCTGGGTTCCGCTAACGGTCGAAAAAGGGGCGATGTTTGTGATGCCTGGTGTGATTTAGGCGCTTCCTTACGTCCCTGCTCGCCCGACTAATAGGCTAGCCGCTCATAGAGAGCTTGGATGCTCACTATGGTGTCCCTCATTGGCTGGTGGATGGACCTCCTTTTGCCGACCTCTAGCATCTCCACTAGCTGCGCGCTCTCCTTCCCGAGGTCGTGCAGTGTTGTTGCGTCTCCTGCCTTCTGATTTTTACTCCTGTTCTGGTCTACTCGGATTCCTGAAATAGGAGGGGTACCCCCCAGCTTGCTGCTGGGAGATCTTGCAATTTTGCAGCTTTTTGCGAAAGCCGCCTCTCCAACGGAATTCTGATTTGTGGTAATACTCATTTTAGTGGGTCTCAACTCCTGAGCCGTTGTCCTTAGGTGTTATGCAGTCGCGTCCTTGATCCCATGGTTTGCGCGAAGTGAGGTCAATGCTAGGGTTGACTCTAGCCCTTACGAGGTGTAGAGTTCAGAGCCAGATCCGCGTTGGTCAGGTATGGTTCATCTGAGCCTGCACGGCCAGCTTAGTGGCGACACCTAAGGAGCGTTTCCTGGAGACTTGCCAAATTTTAGCGGGACGGGGGCAGAAGCTGCATTAGCCTGGCAGCCATTTCGGCGGGAGTTCACTCCGCGTACTCAGGTGCCAAAATACAGCTGTCCGTATACAGCCGTCAGGGTTCGTCGTCTCGAGTTTCTTTGTTCCAGTTGCCTATCCCAGGGCTTTACTGGACTCAGCCCTGGTCGGTATCTCGCTATTTTGGAGGGGATGCCTTTCGGGTTATGGAGAAAGGTTGCGAGTAGCTCTTTCCCTGCTTACCTGCAGGGATATCCCCCTGCCCTGTCAGTCGCCTCGTACGACAAACCAGAGCTTGTTCCGATAGTATTCTTTGCTCCCGCTGCCGGGCGGGAGGGTGGTTAAAGGTTTGGGGGTTTCAAAAAAGATTAAGAATATATAAATATAAATATAAATATAAATAGGCGTATATAATAGGCGTATATAAATAGGCGTATATAATATAATAGGCGTCTACCGCCCATCCGTCTTCGTTGCCCCACACTGTCAGGGCTTCATTAGTAAACAGCTGACAGTGCATTGCACTTTTTTGGTGGGTGGCCACGCTCGTGTTTTTTCCGGAGGAAAAAAATCTCACGGAAGCCGGAAGAGCTGCAAAGAGAATGACCGGAAGAGAAAGTGATCTCCCCGTCTCTTGCCTTAGCGTTGGCGCCATCAATCCGGACGCGTCGGATGAACCCGGATTAGGGCGTTTCGAGGCGTGCCTCGATGTTCCCTTTCAGGTAAGACCCTCGCGCACCTGATGAGCACCTTTTTGTAACACTATGTTTCGCGCAGGCACTATATGCGGCTTGCGCTTCGGGGAGCGCCACACTACGCGTCTGTCCGCTTCGACCTCCAACCCCTTCAATCTCTTTTTCCCACTAACTCTGTCAATATTGTACTAGACGATCAGGTCCTCGACGAAAATATATTTCAAAGATTTGGTTTGGGGTCCGCGCTTCAAGATATATGGTCACTGCGGTGTTCTGCAAAAATTAATAGGTATAAAAATTTTTTTATATTTAATTTATAAATATTTGTAACGAACGCGTACAGTAAGTCATAAGGTTAGGTACAGTAAACTGTCCCTAACACTGCACGGGTGGTCTCTACCGCGCCCCTGTGTCTACTTGGTGGACGGCTTGGCTCAGTCGAACGGGGCGTGGGTATGGGCACGGCAAACTAGACTGTGTACGTTACGGAAATTTGTCGTAGACAGAGATAAGGAAGTGGGATAGGAAAGTGGTAGGAGTCGGCCGATCCTTGGGTGGTTTATACTACTGACCCTATTGAATGAAAGACTAGATGTTGTTGTCCTTCGTCTATACCCTCCCTTCCATGTAGACTTTACACTAAACAGTGGGGTCTAACCATATTCAACTGCCATGTTTGATCCGAAGTGCTCTAAATAAAAGAATTTATCTCATGTTCATTATATATAATTAGGATGATCAAAAATAAGGAAATATAATCCATAGAAAAATACAATTTATAAGAAAAAATACAATTTATAAGGAAAATACAATTTAAATTAATATTCAAATAGAAAAGTAAAAGAAAATGTCATGGATTTCCCATTGTATTCGAATTCGGTAATTACTCGTTTACTCTGGTTTACTCACTCAGCTTTTCCGACCCTGCATCGATCGTTGGGCCCAAGAGGATGAGGTGCTTTTCACTGTTTACTTAATTATATAAAGAGAAGGAATACATTTGGGAAATACCTGACTAATATTTCTGATTTTGTCTGCTTATGAAACTACTTAAAATAAGGTCCTACGCTAAATAATTCATACTCCTTGGAGTTTACATTTAGGCAATTTTAAGAAAATTAAGGATTTATAGAATTAAATTAAAGAAAATTATACATGATTTCAATTTGGGTGGGATTCGATACTAATTTGGCGCAGCTATCGAGGTTCGCCTTGGAATAATTTTGTGTAAGTAAATATTGCCGAAAGTGTTTACATACGCATGCTCACAGGCAAGGTATTGTTTTTCTCACCGTGTAGTACTGATAAGTGGTCTATTCAGGCTCACAAAAGAAATTCGTCAAAAAATACAGAAACTGTCACTAACAAGTGGCTGGTTGCTCGCTGAAGCACAAAAATAAACAAAATTGAACTGCAGCGGCAACAGTTATTTGTTGTTGTGAATGTTCTTATTTCTCCTCTACATCCTGATCCTCCCTAATGCACGCTAACTTGGGGCTTCTCGGTCGCTGGTTACGTCACTCTATCGGCGGTCCATGCGAAGATCACGAAGCTAAAGGTGTCCCATTTATTCCATGTTGGGGGGGTTACTGGGGTTCTTGCTGCTCCGATCTTGTCCTACGCCCGATCCAAGGCCAAGATCCAAACGCAAAGCCTATCAGGCTGCACCTGGTCGGAATCGTAGTACACTGTGCCACCTGACATGGAATTGGTCATGTTGGCGTATTGGAACTATTTAAGCACTATCTCATCTTGTAAATTTTTCCCAACACGATCAATAACTATTGTTTTTAATTTTATTTTAGGCCGAATGCTTTCGTTTCACAAGGATTTTCCTTCTTTAATTTATCACCACACGTGTTTGCCGAATTTCCTATCGCTTTTTAAAACATGGAAACTTGGAACATGGAAAGCTGATGGAAACTTTTTACTCGGCCAAAGATCAGGAAAGAATAAATTCTAAGAACTGCTACGAGTTTCAGGTATAGTCTCCCTTTTTGGCGGGTGCTTCGGGAACAGAGCCTCCACTATTTTGCTTAATAGTGTAGGGCAAGTTGGTCTTAGGTGCTCTTGCCCTTTAATCCTTTTCATGACGACCTTGTAGGCTGTGCCCCATGGGTCCACCTCCGCCTCGTCGCAGATTTTTTGAAAGCATTCCCGTTTGCTGGCTTTTATAGCCAGTTTCAAGGCCCTCTTGGCTGCCTTGAACTCCTCTGTTCTGGTGGCTAGGTCCTCTGAGCCTCTTGCCCTTTGGAAGCGTCTTCTTGCCCGCAGGCAGGCGGTCCTTAGTTGCTGAATGTCCTGGTTCCACCAGTATACTGATGCTCCTCTTCTACTGGGTTTCCTCCTAGGCATGGCACTGTCGCAAGCATCTGATAGTGATCCTGAAAGTTCTTCCGCTGCTCCCTCCGGGGAGGTTGATGAAGTCCGGTCTAGCGTCTGCAGGGTTACCGAGAGTGCTTCTCGATCCAAACGCGAGTCCTTCCATTTCGGTCCTGTCACCTTGGGAATCCGTTTCCTACTTACCCCTCCAAGGGTAAAGTGTATGGCCTGGTGGTCGCTGAAAGTAAAAGCATCACTGACCTCCCAGTTGCACCTCCTTATTAGTGCGCTGCTAACGAAGGTGATGTCGATAATAGATCCACGCCCTGCCTTGCTGTACGTCAGCTTTTGGCCTCTATTGGCCAAGACCAGGTCGAGTGCTGCAAAGTGTTCTAGTAGACTGGTACCCCTCTCGTTCGGTGCTCGGCTTCCCCACTCCGGGGACCAGGCGTTGAAGTCCCCTCCAATCACCACCGGCGATCTGCCTCTTGCATCCGCTACCAAGCTTCGTAGCATTCTTTGGTAGCGCGAGATTTCCCATTGGCGGGGCGTAGCAACTGTAAAATGTAACCCCATTTATTTTGGCCCGGACAAAACCTTCGCTGGATGTAATGTCCAGTGGAGCCGTCTCCGTTGACCACAGAGCCGCACCCTTGCAGCTGCTTGTCATCCGTTTCCTGGGATGCTCCTATATGGTTCCGAGATGAGGACTACCTGTGTCCTTTCGTCTCTGACCGCCTGCCTAAGCAGCGACTGAGCCGCCTCGCAATGGTTAAGGTTGAGCTGGGTGCACTTCGTTAGCTTTTCCTTTGTGAGAGGGCGCTCCTAAACATCGGACATTTCCCACTTCCTGCTATATGTCCTGCTTCCTTCCCGGCGTTGCTGCAGAACGCACACCTTGGCTCTTCCGCGCAGTCTTTTGCCATATGGCCGTCCTTGCCACATCTCCTGCACATTCGTGAGCGGTCGATGGCGCTCTGACATTGTTTCGCCATGTGCCAAACTCGAGACATCTGAAGCACTTAATGACTCTGGTCCTTTCCCTGAGTCTGCACCGCACCCAGCCTACCTTCAACCAGCCTATCTTCATTGCTTTCCGAGCACACGCTGCAGGCAGTCTAATTATGGCCGTCTGCGCCTGGCCAAAAGCCTTCCTTAAAAGGATGTCGCTTACCAGCACTCCTGGAGATTCCACCAGCTTTCCAATGGCTTCAGAAACCTCCTCCTTTGTAGTGATCTCGTCCAGATCCCTGCACTCGATTTCGATCTTGTGCGACAAGGAGCGCACTTCCACCTGATCACCTTCCGATTCCGAGACCAGGGCTTTGAAAGCTGCTGTTTCCTCCCCTGACCTCTTCAGTTGGAGCAATAGCTTTCCTTTCTAGGTCCTCCTAATCCTCGATACCCCTTCACCTAGTCCTTGCAGCTTCTTTTCCTGCTTCACACGTCGCAGGATGTAGGCGTAACTAGATTCGCCCTTAGCTGTGATGACCAGTGCGTCCGGCCTTGGCTTCTCCTTTGGAATTGAGCTAGTTGCCCGCTGCTTCTTCGGCAGTTTCTTTTTGGGGCCAACCAACTTCCATTCTTGGACCTCCTTGCTCGCCTGAGTTTCAGGTTCCACGGTCTGCCCTAGTGTCCTGGCTTCCGCCCTCGTTCGAGTCGCTGCCTGCGCAGTCTCCCTCTTGCTCCTCTTGTTGTTGGGGGGGTCTGGGCCTGTTCCCTTCCTCCTGGGTTCCGCTAACGGTCGAAAAAGGGGCGATGTTTGTGATGCCTGGTGTGATTTAGGCGCTTCCTTACGTCCCTGCTCGCCCGACTAATAGGCTAGCCGCTCATAGAGAGCTTGGATGCTCACTATGGTGTCCCTCATTGGCTGGTGGATGGACCTCCTTTTGCCGACCTCTAGCATCTCCACTAGCTGCGCGCTCTCCTTCCCGAGGTTGTGCAGTGTTGTTGCGTCTCCTGCCTTCTGATTTTTACTCCTGTTCTGGTCTACTCGGATTCCTGAAATAGGAGGGGTACCCCCCAGCTTGCTGCTGGGAGATCTTGCAATTTTGCAGCTTTTTGCGAAAGCCGCCTCTCCAACTGAATTCTGATTTGTGGTAATACTCATTTTAGTAGGTCCCAACTCCTGAGCCGTTGTCCTTAGGTGTTATGCAGTCGCGTCCTTGATCCCATGGTTTGCGCGAAGTGAGGTCAATGCTAGGGTTGACTCTAGCCCTTACGAGGTGTAGAGTTCAGAGCCAGATCCGCGTTGGTCAGGTATGGTTCATCTGAGCCTGCACGGCCAGCTTAGTGGCGACACCTAAGGAGCGTTTCCTGGAGACTTGCCAAATTTTAGCGGGACGGGGGCAGAAGCTGCATTAGCCTGGCAGCCATTTCGGCGGGAGTTCACTCCGCGTACTCAGGTGCCAGAATACAGCTGTCCGTATACAGCCGTCAGGGTTCGTCGTCTCGA
Organism: Drosophila parabipectinata; assembly: GCA_018153455.1. NCBI lineage: Eukaryota > Metazoa > Arthropoda > Insecta > Diptera > Drosophilidae > Drosophila > Drosophila parabipectinata. The sequence continues at coordinate 20,531 of JAECYA010000320.1, read as the reverse complement.
GTTTCTTTGTTCCAGTTGCCTATCCCAGGGCTTTACTGGACTCAGCCCTGGTTGTTATCTCGCTATTTTGGAGGGGATGCCTTTCGGGTTATGGAGAAAGGTTGCGAGTAGCTCTTTCCCTGCTTACCTGCAGGGATATCCCCCTGCCCTGTCAGTCGCCTCTTACGACAAACCAGAGCTTGTTCCGATAGTATATATAAATATAAATATAAATATAAATATAAATATAAATATAAATATAAATATAAATATAAATATAAATATAAATATAAATATAAATATAAATATAAATATAAATATAAATATAAATATAAATATAAATATAAAATATAAATATAAATATAAATATACATATATAATATAACCCTAACGCTAGGCTAGGGTATAGCCCGCGCCGACAATTATGCTCCATTTGGGGGGCGCTTTTTGATAGCGCCATCTATCGGCTTCATTAGTAAACAGCTGGCAGTGCATTGCACTTTTTTGGTGGGTGGCCACGCTCGTGTTTTTTCCGGAGGAAAAAAATCTCACGGAAGCCGGAAGAGCTGCAAAGAGAATGACCGGAAGAGAAAGTGATCTCCCCGTCTCTTACCTTAGCGTTGGCGCCATCAATCCGGACGCGTCGGATGAACCCGGATTAGGGCGTTTCGAGGCGTGCCTCGATGTTCCCTTTCAGGTAAGACCCTCGCGCACCTGATGAGCACCTTTTTGTAACACTATGTTTCGCGCAGGCACTATATGCGGCTTGCGCTTCGGGGAGCGCCACACTACGCGTCTGTCCGCTTCGACCTCCAACCCCTTCAATCTCTTTTTCCCACTAACTCTGTCAATATTGTACTAGACGATCAGGTCCTCGACGAAAATATATTTCAAAGATTTGGTTTGGGGTCCGCGCTTCAAGATATATGGTCACTGCGGTGTTCTGCAAAAATTAATAGGTATAAAAATTTTTTATATTTAATTTATAAATATTTGTAACGAACGCGTACAGTAAGTCATAAGGTTAGGTACAGTAAACTGTCCCTAACACTGCACGGGTGGTCTCTACCGCGCCCCTCTGTCTACTTGGTGGACGGCTTGGCTCAGTCGAACGGGGCGTGGGTATGGGCACGGCAAACTAGACTGTGTACGTTACGGAAATTTGTCGTAGACAGAGATAAGGAAGTGGGATAGGAAAGTGGTAGGAGTCGGCCGATCCTTGGGTGGTTTATACTACTGACCCTATTGAATGAAAGACTAGATGTTGTTGTCCTTCGTCTATACCCTCCCTTCCATGTAGACTTTACACTAAACAGTGGGGTCTAACCATATTCAACTGCCATGTTTGATCCGAAGTGCTCTAAATAAAAGAATTTATCTCATGTTCATTATATATAATTAGGATGATCAAAAATAAGGAAATATAATCCATAGAAAAATACAATTTATAAGAAAAAATACAATTTATAAGGAAAATACAATTTAAATTAATATTCAAATAGAAAAGTAAAAGAAAATGTCATGGATTTCCCATTGTATTCGAATTCGGTAATTACTCGTTTACTCTGGTTTACTCACTCAGCTTTTCCGACCCTGCATCGATCGTTGGGCCCAAGAGGATGAGGTGCTTTTCACTGTTTACTTAATTACTTAAAAGAGAAGGAATACATTTGGGAAATACCTGACTAATATTTCTGATTTTGTCTGCTTATGAAACTACTTAAAATAAGGTCCTACGCTAAATAATTCATACTCCTTGGAGTTTACATTTAGGCAATTTTAAGAAAATTAAGGATTTATAGAATTAAATTAAAGAAAATTATACATGATTTCAATTTGGGTGGGATTTGATACTAATTTGGCGCAGCTATCGAGGTTCGCCTTGGAATAATTTTGTGTAAGTAAATATTGCCGAAAGTGTTTACATACGCATGCTCACAGGCAAGGTATTGTTTTTTCACAGTGTAGTACTGATAAGTGGTCTATCAGGCTCACAAAAGAAATTCGTCAAAAAATACAGAAACTGTCACTAACAAGTGGCTGGTTGCTCGCTGAAGCACAAAAATAAACAAAATTGAACTGCAGCGGCAACAGTTATTTGTTGTTGTGAATGTTCTTATTTCTCCTCTACATCCTGATCCTCCCTAATGCACGCTAACTTGGGGCTTCTCGGTCGCTGGTTACGTCACTCTATCGGCGGTCCATGCGAAGATCACGAAGCTAAAGGTGTCCCATTTATTCCATGTTGGGGGGGTTACTGGGGTTCTTGCTGCTCCGATCTTGTCCTACGCCCGATCCAAGGCCAAGATACAAACGCAAAGCCTATCAGGCTGCACCTGGTCGGAATCGTAGTACACTGTGCCACCTGACATGGAATTGGTCATGTTGGCGTATTGGAACTATTTAAGCACTATCTCCTCTTGTAAATTTTTCCCCAACACAATCAATAACTATTGTTTTTAATTTTATTTTAGGCCGAATGCTTTCGTTTCACAAGGGTTTTCCTTCTTTAATTTATCACCACACGTGTTTGCCGAATTTCCTATCGCTTTTTAAAACACGCTGATGGAAACTTTTTACTCGGCCAAAGATCAGGAAAGAATAAATTCTAAGAACTGCTACGAGTTTCAGCATACCGATGCTTCCAAAAACTCCCCTACCTAACGGAGTAATCGTATGATTTTGTACCTACTTTGGTTCGTTCATGCAAGTGTGGGGGGGAATTGCACATGCATATGCAATTCTGTTCCCACCAAAAGTTCCCACCATATGCAATTGGGTGGATACAGTCGAGGAACGAAATATTGGCCTACCTATACATTTGTTTTGGTTTTGGAATGAGGTGCACGCTACATATTATACTTACACATTCTTCCTTCATGCCGCGGTCTAAGGCGAAATCTAAGGCTGCCAATGCCTCGTGGTGGCCTGGTGGCCTTACTAATAAATAAGTTCATTATATTATTATATTATATCAGAATTAGTTATTATCACCAGGTCACTTAAATGTTTTTTAAAAAATTTAACTTCAAACGCGTGTAATTAAATGCAACTTGAACATCAAATGCAAAGAGAAGGGGAGAGGCAAGACGAAACAGAATTTCGAATTTAATTCGGAAAACCGAATTTAATTTCCTTCACATTTTACTCTTTTATTTGCTTTGATGATTTATTTTTTTAATACATGTATGTTTTTTTTTTCGTTCGGTTAGGAACTTAAAGACACTTGGACAATGTTTAAACTGCTACGAGCTGTGGTTTGATAAGTGGTTTCTTTTTTTGTTTTTTAGTTAGATCTCATTAAATTTGATTTACAAATATTGGTTCATGTATTGTACATTGCTATTATACAGTTAATATGTAAAGTTTGCTGCTAGATTTGTTATTTATTTAATGCCTGGATGAATATTAAAACCATTCAAATAATGCTTAATAAATAAATACCTTGGACCACTCGGACCTTGTCGGTGATTTCTGTCAATTTTCTGCGCACCAAATCCAAGTAGGTGTCGATCGATTTCTTGTTGTTCTCGTAGACCTTGGGCAAGGTAAACAGCGACACGAAGGCCAAGAGAACCAGAGTCATGCCATTGAACCAGGCGCTAACGTAGGTGAAGACCCACAGAATGACACCAAACTTGATCGAGTCGATGAGATCCTCAACCAGAAACAGGCGCCTCAGCTCAGCGACAAAGCCATTGATATGTGCCACAGCCACGCCGGCAATGTTCTGAACCTTTTCCTGCGACAGTGTCAGATCCAGATCCAAGTATTCCTTGAAAGGATGTCCATCGTTTGTCTTTTGAACGGCCTGTGTCACCGATTTGTAGATTCTGAATGCCACCGTGCCGAACAAGGTGAGGAGCGAAAAGTAGGCGAACACGCTGATCACTGAGAAGCTGGAAATGGCCAACAATGTGATCAGTCCGGCGCCGAAAACAATGCCGGATTTTGTCACATCGCGCCAGAAATATAGAAATATAGAAATATAGTCATAATAGTCATTATTAAAAATAGAAATATAGTCAATGTGCCGATATTAAAGTTGCCAGCAAACTGATCGCACAAGGCAAATAATCAAAAATGAACATTTTGGATTGGCCTAAAGCAAATTATTAATACATTTTATTATACCATATGATTAAATAAAAAAAATTCAATGTTATCTTAAATATATATAAATATTTCATTCATATTTCATATCTCCCTTTCATATTTCCCTTTTTAAAAAGGGTATTCTGACGTCGCTTCCATTCATTTGGTTTTTTTTTTTATATTCGTGTTTATTATTTAAAACAATCTTATATGCCTACTATACATTTTTGTTCCCCGACTGGGCTGTAGGAGCATGGACCTAAGTTGTGCGGTACGGCCGTGTAGCAATGCTTCGCACACCTCTGGCGCCCTACTCCTCCCGCCCATCACGCGCCCTCTCCAGGGCTCTCAGCTCCGTCATCATCTTGGCCACAAATACGGCTATAGCTTCCCTTCCAAATAAAAAGTGCAGTGACTGGTTTCGTAAATCAACAACAACGCGAAAAGACGCTTTCAGCGATGAAATTGCTAATGTGAATATTGATTAATTAATTAATTAATATAAAACGTAACATTTAAAACTCGAACAATATCAACCTCGATTGCAATGAGTCTAAACGACGTTAGCACACAACGTCAACGTGAGCAAGACGAGAGACGGCTCTCAGTACAAAGAAACAACGCTTAATTCACTTTCAAAGCAACCGAAAGTAATGCAAGCTCATCCCAAACACGGTCAATTACCCCAAACTTGGCCGAATTCTTAAACGTAGAGAGCGTGAGAGCACGTTCTTGCTCCCCCTCGCTACCATCGATGTCTCTGCAGCCAAAGAGCGCAGTAACTAGCACCGCAACCGCTTTGACAACGTCAACCGTAACAACAATAACAACCCGTACTGTAACGACAGCGCGTTTAACGACGTCATCAGCTAGCAGCGCAAACATTGATACTTCTGCCACTGTGCTGCCCGAAAAAGAGAACAAAAACAAAGAAAATATTAAGCCGGCTGTGCAGACTGGTATGGATCGCTACATCCAAATCAAAAGGAAGCTGAAGCTAAACTCTCAACGCAAAATAACCCGTATCAATGCTAACATAGCCGCAATAGAAATGCCCACGAACTCAACCCGTTTTAAAATCTTGGCAGACTATGAGGATGACGCCGAATCTACAGAAGTCGAAAAAAGGAAGCCTAAGCCCCCGCCAATATACATACGAGAAAAAAGTTCCAACGTTCTTGTCAACAAAATTATAGAGCTCATTGGCAAGGACAACTTCCACATAATACCACTCGTAAAGGGCAACATCCAGGAAACAAAAGTTCAAACGAAGTCTGAGGATAATTACAGAGTATTATCGAAATACCTCACCGACAAAAAAAGAACTTTTATAAGTATCAGCTAAAAAGCAGAAAGGGCTTGCAAGTCGTACTTAAGGGCATAGAGCCCGAAGTATCGCCTGCAGAGATAACAAAGGCGATACAAGAGAAGGGATTTAGCGCTAAGAGAGTGTTCAATATCTCTAACAGGGATAGAAAGCCGCAGCCACTCTTTAAGGTTGAGCTCGAACCACAAATTAAGCCCCTAAAGAAATACGAAGTGCACCCTATATACAATCTTCAGTTCCTGCTGCACCGCAGAATTACAGTTGAGGGGCCGCACAAACGCAATGGCCTGGTACAATGTGCGAACTGCCAAGAATATGGCCATACAAGGTCTTACTGTAAACTGCGCCCAGTCTGTGTAGTTTGTGGTGAGCTTCATGACTCCGCACACTGCCCAGCGAGCAAAGATGACCAAAACTCGAAAAAGTGCGGCAACTGCGGTGGAAAGGAGGAGCTGAAAAGTCGCATCCACCAGAAGGGATTTACTGCCCGCACCCAAAATAATCAGTTCATAGCCTCCTGGTCAAACTCTGAAGTCTTCTTCTCGACTGCAGCCAGATCCTCACTAGGACCCATAAACTCTGACAAAAATGTCACATACGCAAGCGCTTTAAAATCAGGACTGTCTACCCCAGCCTCAAAAAGCTCACTGCCTCACTCAGCACACCAAGAACCGAACACGGCTCAGCAGCATCAACCGCCGGAGCAGCCAAAAAGTAACTTTGAAGCTATGATATGTAGTCTACAACAAAGCGGAGTTCATGTCGTTTATGCGTACAACTATGCAAGATCTAATGCGAAACCAAAATCTATTAATACAAATGCTGGTTTCGCAACAATCTAAATAATGACTTCCCTACGAATATCTACATGGAACGCTAACGGCGTTTCGCAGCATAAACTCGAGTTAGCGCAATTCCTACTAGACAATCAAATCGACGTAATGCTGCTTTCAAAAAAACATCTTACGAACAGATACAATTTCCAACTACGAGGATATTCATTCTATTGAACAAATCATCCAGACGGTAAAGAACACGGCGGGACTAGAATTTTAATCAGATGCCGGATCAAGCACCATTATCATATGAAATTTGCAAAAAACTACCTACAGGCCACATCAATAAATATAACCTAAATACTGGCAAGCAATTAACTCTAGCTGCCGTATACTGCCCCCCACGCTTCACCATAGCCGAAGATGAGTTTATGTAGTTTTTCAACTCACTCGGAGACCACTTCATAGCAGCAGGAGACTACAATGCCAAGCACACACACTGGGGATCTCGTCTCGTGACCCAAAAAGGAAAGCAGCTCTATAATGCAATTATCAAAGCTAAGAACAAGCTAGACTATGCTTCTTCTGGCACACCAATATACTGGCCGGCAGACCCAAAGAAACTTCCCGATTTAATTGACTTTGCGATTACCAAAAACATTCCTAAAAATCTGATATGCGCCGAATGCCTTTCGGATCTTTCATCTGATCACTCGCCTGTCCTTTTTACTCTACTCCAACACCCAGGAACATGGGATCAATCATCAAAACTGACCTCACATAAAACTGTTTCCTCAAAACTGTTTCCGTAAAGCTGATTTTCAAAAACTTAATAGCCTTATCGATACATTTGACTGGTCTGATATTCTGGCGTGCACTGATCTTAATGTCACTTTAGAAAAATTTTATTTTACTTTAAATACATTTTTTGACTCATGTGTGCCTTGGAAACATCCGTCCGCTTCAACAAATCCTCCTTGGTATACAAGGTCCCTCACTAACCTAAAAAATAAAAAAAATAAGCTTTTACTTAAATATAAAAAAATCTGCAGTAGTGTTGATTTCTCAAGATACCTACTAGCTCGGTCGAATTTTACCGTGCATAACGCTGAATGTTATAGGAATTATATCGACCGCTGCCGGATTCAATTTACTCAGGATCCAAAGCAGTTTTATAATTTTGTAAACACTAAGCGTAAACACGTATCTTTTTCACCTTTGCTTATGTTTGAAAATTCCTCTGCGACTTCGGATCAGGCCATTGCCGATCTATTCGCAGAATTTTTTCAAACAACTTATTCTCCTCCTAAATTGACTGATCAGCCTTATGCATATAACATTCAAGCAGCAAATCTTATTTTCTGTCCGTCTTTTTCTGAGAACAACTTATTATCTGGTCTTTAAAGGGTAAAACCCATTTATTCGCCAGGCCCCGACGGAGTACCAGGCTGTGTGCTAAAATACTGCGCCAGGGCTCTGTGCAAACCTCTTCTAAGACTTTTCAACTTATCTTTGGAAACCTCGATTTTTCCCCTTAAGTGGAAGGAATCATTTATAATTCCCCTACATAAAAAGGGGAAAAAGTCCGAGGCTGCCAACTACAGAGGCATCTCTAAGTTGTCGGCAATTCCAAAGTTATTTGAAAAATTAATTACCCCTCATTTGCAACACCTTTGCTCTTCGATCATCACTCCTTGTCAGCATGGCTTTATTAAGCGTCGCTCCACCACCACAAACTTATTGGAGTTGACATCCTTTGTCATAGACGGCTTTTGTAAGGGATATCAAACCGATGTAATTTACACAGACTTCAGCAAAGCATTTGATTCAGTTAATCACTCACTTTTGTTGAGTAAACTGGATATGCTGGGTTTTCCTAAAGACCTCTTAACGTGGATCTCCAGCTACCTAGATGGAAGGACACAAAGAGTCTTATTTAAAAACATACAGTCCCGTCTGGTCCGTGCTACATCCGGCGTCCCTCAAGGAAGTCATCTTGGCCCGTTATTATTTACGCTTTTTATAAACGACTTGCCCCCTGCTTTAACGAACTCTCTAGTTCTTATGTATGCAGATGATGTAAAGCTTTGTCTTCAGTATAAATCCATCTCTGCCCAATGCAGTCTTCAGTCTGACCTTGATAACTTTCAAAAATGGTGTTTGGCTAATGATCTAATACTTAATGGATCAAAATGCAAGCATATGTCTTTTTATCGTTCTTGCCCTCTGCAAGCTACGTATTCCATTAATGGGATTGCCTTAGAAAAATTAACCCAGGTTAATGATCTCGGCATCCTATTAGACATAAAACTTAAATTTGCCGACCATATTTCCTTAATGGTTAATAAGGCTAAAGGAGTCGTTGGTTTTATTAAAAGGTGGTCAAAAGAATTTAATGACCCCTATATAACCAAAACTTTATTCATTTCTTTGGTCCGTCCGATACTAGAGTACGGTTCATGTGTCTGGAGTCCCCAATATGGAGTACATAAGGACCGCATAGAATCCGTACAAAAGAACTTTTTAATATTTGCACTTAGAGGTCTATACTGGGATGCAAATCTTCAGCTTCCATCCTACAGTAGCAGACTTTTACTTATTAACTTACCTAGCTTAACAAATCGTAGGACAATGCTCGGTGTAGTTTTTCTGCATAACCTTATCAACGGGGATGTAGACAGCCAGCATTTACTAACACGCTTAAATTTCAACATTCCTAATAGAAGGACTCGAAACTTTAGTCCTCTGTTCCTTAGCCGTTGTAGTTCGACATATGCACTGCATGACCCTTTTAGGGTATTATGTTCGAACTACAATGGTCTCTACTCTATTACATCTCTTTCCTGTCCCTCTAATTTAAAATATAGAATTTTAAATTTCCTTACTAACTCCTCTTAGCTTAATAATTAACAAATAACTTAATATACTCTAACAAATCGTTTCTTGAGCGCCCCTCGGTCGTCTGGGCCTCTAAGCTTTATGATGAATACAGGAATGCTAGCTGATGCTCTTATTGATGCACAAGCCATTTCCAAATTCTGAAAGACCGCAAAAAAAAAAAATTCACTGGAGTCTGTACTCGTCTCTGCAGCTCGAGTTTCAACACCTCAAACTATAAACACACAACGCATTCAAAAGAAGACAAATCTACAAATCGAACAGCTCGTCCTCGAAAAGCGACGCTTACGTCGAGAATGGCAATGTCACAGATCGCCATCTGCTTAGCAACGCTTTAAACATGCCTCACGTCAACTTGATCAAGCTCTACAGCAAGAAGAAACGTATGTCCACCACCGCTACATAGAGCAATTGTCAACTAACAGTACGAAACACTCACTATGGAGAGCTCACCCAACTCTGAGCTCACCGAACCGAAAGAAACCGTGATGCCTATTAGAAATTCCACAGGCGGGTGGGCGCGCAGCGACGCAGACAGAGCCAGCACGTTTGCCAAACACCTTAAAAATGTCTTCCAACCAAATCCTGCCACCAATGCGTTTAATTTGCCGACTCTATCAGATGAGCCCCAGCCTCAACATGAGCCGATTGAGTTTCGACCAAACGAAATCGTTAACATCAGCAAACGACAATTGAATCCAAAAAATCCCCGGGCTGCGACCTCATAACTCCCAAAATAATCATTGAGCTCCCATACTGCGCCGTTTGCACTCTCACCCAGCTATTTAATGCCATCGCAAAACTTGGCCACTTTCCAGTGAGATGGAAAAAGTTAATTATAATAATGATATGAAAGCCCGGAAAAGACCACACCATCCCCACTTTGTATAGACCTATAAGCCTACTCTCTTGCCTATCTAAACTCTCTGAAAAATGCTTGCCAGATGACTCGGATAAACACATACCTGAGAATCCAGGAAGGAATCCCGTCACACCAATTTGGGTTTCGTGAAAAGCATGGAACAATTGAGCAGGTCAACCGGATAACATCCGAAATTCGGAACGCGTTCGAAAAACGAGAGTACTGTACTGCCATATTTTTAGATGTCTCTCAAGCGTTCGATAGAGTCTGGCTGGAAGGTCTAATGTACAAGATCAAGACAATGCTCCCCTAGAGCACCCACAAGATTTTGGAGTCTTACCTTCACGACAGAAAATTTGTCGTGAGGTGCAACACCGCTATATCCGATGATTACACTGTTGGAGCTGGAGTTCCTCAAGGCAGCGTGCTAGGGCCAATATTATATGTCCTCTACACAGCAGATATACCGACAAGCACACGTCTAACAACATCCACGTTTGCCGATGACACAGCTATTCTTAGCCGCTCAAAATGCCCGATTCAAGCAACTGCACAGCTAGATCATCATATGGTCGATGTCGAAAAATGGCTGTCAGATTGGCGAATTAAAGTGAACGAACTAAAATGCAAGCATGTTACGTTCACTCTGAACAGGCAAAACTCCCACAAGCAAACGAAATAACATATCTAGGAGTACATCTCGACAGAAGACTCACATGGCGCCGGCACATTGAAGCCAAAAGAACACACCTAAAACACAGCTAAAAGCCAGCGGCCTTCATTGGCTTATCAACGCTCGGTCACCTCTTAGCCTTGAATATAAAGTCCTGCTGTACAACTCGGTACTAAAACCTATATATATGTACGGCTCCCAGTTATGGGGGAACGCCAGCAATAGCAACATTGACATAATTCAAAGAGTTCAGTCGAAGATCTTGAGAACAATCACCGGGGCACCGTGGTACGACTTAAACATTCTACCAGTCAAAGAAGCGATCTCAGAACAGAAGGTAAAGTTCTTAACCAAGCTATCGGTGCACCCTAACCACCTGGCGAGAGGTCTAACAAGGTTGAGCAACCAATCACGCCTTCGTCGCAATGACTTACCCACCCAGCGACCGACCTGAGTGACGCGCAACAACAATGCAGTCTTTAGTATACTGTAAGTTAAATTTTAATGTTAAGATTCGTCAACTTATTTTTAGTCTCAAAATGAAGAGTAGATTCAATAAATAAAAGCAAAGAAATAAAAAAAAAAAAAAAAAAACCTCCCATTTGACCGGTGTCTGGAGCATTAGAGGCACCATGCTGCTGGGTGTAAAGGCCTCTTCCAGGATCTCCTCCAGAGTTAGGCGATCCTCCTCAAATCGCCTGCAATCGAAGAGGACGTGGAGTGGGGCCTCTGTGACTCCACTGCCGCACGACGGGCAGCAGTCCTCACTTTCATGGCGCTTTAGGTAGCTTCGGAAGCACCCATGCCCACTGAGGGCCTGAGTGAGGTAAAAGTCTACTTGGCCGTGCTTCCGGTCCACTCTCCCACATCCGGAATGGGACGAAACGTCCAGCGTCCCTTAGATGATGCCTCCCATTGCCGTTGCCAGTTTGAGAAGCTAGTGGCTCTCGCTTCCCTCTTCCTGGCCGACGCCAATGAGGGGCTGTCCTGAGCCATGTTGGCCAGCTCCTTCCTCTCTCGGACCAGCTCTTGTATGGGTATCAGAACTGCGAACACGAGGGCCGCGTCGTCCGACACCGTCCTGAAGGTGCAGGACGTCCGTAGCGCGCAGAGGCGCACAGTGGTCCGGCTTGTATGAAGAGAGCGGCCAAAAATACTTCTAGTTGAGGTAGGGACTGGAAACTTGGCACAAAATATTTATATTCTTATTCTAAAATAATATGTTAAAATCAGCCAGATCGGGCAACTATATCATATAGCTGCCATATAACTGATTGATCGAAAACGCTATAACTTGGGTGTTTTTACAGTTAGAGAGTTCAATTTTTTTAAGAATGCTATATTTGACAAAATAACACGACCTACTAAATTTCATAAGGATCAGCCGACTATATCTTATAGCTGCCATATAACTGATTGATCGGAAATGATATAACTTCGGTGTTTTTTAAAGGTAGAGAATTCTGATTTGGTACGAATGCTATTTTTGGGAAAATAATTCAACATGCCAAATTTCATAAGGATCAGCCGACTATATCCTATAGCTGCCATATAACTGAAAAAACGGAAATTACCCAACTTTCATGTTAAGATGGTGTTAGTATTTTTACGATATTAGACACATAGGCAAATTTTGGCAAAAAATGTTTGCACATTTGTTACCCTTGGAGACCGACAAACACATTGGTATATAAACGAATTGTAGAATTTTGTGGGATCACTACTAAAACTTCAGCTAAACATGAAAAATACGTTCAAAATATAGGAAAAAAACATGCATTAGTTCATAGTAATATAATAATAACAATAATTATAATAAATATATCAAATTATATCTTATTTTATAGAAAATACCTTCAACTTCAAAATCCATTACAAATAATTTGAATTTGAACACGTAAATAATGATCTGACCACTTCAAAGTGCGGTATAGTTGTGAAATATTCGTGATGCGCGCAGCCGCGCTTTACAAATGAGCATCTTCAAATCATTTTTTAGAAAATCCAGTTAGATTTTTAGACAAATCTGGTTTGTCATGAAGAAGCTTGGACATTTTAGAGGCGATTTGTTTACTTTTCGATTATTTTTGTCGTTATCAATTTTTTTATTTTTGGCCTATGGGAGCAACCACTGTGAGGCGGTAGTCTGCCTCGATTCCTCGTGCGTAGGACCTTACTCCCATCGCCTCGGCCCACACTGGGGCAGCGTACAGAATTTGGGAGCTCACCACGGTAGTGATGAGCTTGCGCCTTTCCTGCTTCGGGCCTCTGATGCTGAGGAGCATCCGCGAGAGGGCCCTCGTCGTCTCGATCGCTCTCCTGTGGGCGTACTCGAGGTGCTCCCTGAACGAGAGCCTTGTGTCAAGCCAGACCCCCAGGTGTTTTAGAGCTCTCCCCGAGGTAACGGCCACTCCTCCTACGTGAAATTTCGCTGATTCGACCTTTTTCCGGCTCGAAATTAGCACTGCTTCCGTTTGTTGTGGGGCGAGCTGAAGGCCAGCCCTAGACAGCCATGCCTCCACGTTCGCTACCGCGGAGTTTGTTTGGGTTTCCACCCCGCGAACAGTCTTCGCCACCACCACTATGGCTATGTCGTCGGCGAATCCTACGATGGTAGTACCCTCCTGGTAGGAACAGCTCGCGCTTACTGTCCCGTATTGCCTTTTTTAGCGTTTTCCTCGCTGCCTTGAATTCAAGGCGCCTTTGCTCCTGCGCGTCAGTGCCTCGAGCTCGCTGCAGGGATCTCCTAGCCCTTAGGCACTCCTTACAAAGAGCCGAGATATGGCTTGTCCACCACGGAGCTGGTTTGTGATGCCGAGCAAAGATGGTGCGCGCCTTCATGCATTCCTTACAGGCCGCATCAAGGGCCGCAGCAAGCGCCGCCGCCGAGTCCTTTGCTGTAGTGTGGAGATCAAGCTGAGCCCTCCGCATGTGGTTCGCCAGTTGTTGGACGTGTCTTGTCGATACGCCTTGCCGCAGGGGGGAATGGGAGGGGTCGCCCGGCTGATTCCGAGCGAGCAAAGTATGGCCTCGTGGTCACTGGCCGTGTAGATGTCGGCGATTCTCCACTCTGAGGTCCATGCCAAACTACTGCTGACGAAGGTCAGGTCAATAATGGAACCGGCGCCTGCTCTATTGAAGGTTTCCTGGTTGCCCTCGTTAAGAAGGGCCAGGTCCAGGGGTGCTAGGATCTCCAGCAGGGCTCTGCCTCTAGCATTCGTGGTGGTGCTCCCCCACTCCTGTGCCCACGCGTTAAAATCACCCGCTATTAGCACTGGGTGTTTGCCTCTGGCATCTATCGCTAGCTTCTCTAGAGCCTTGCAGTAAGCATCGAGGGAGAGGCTTGGGGCTAGGTAGCAGCTATACACCCATGTAACTCCCCACTGGATTCTTACGAACTCTTCACCTCTCCTCACTTGACCTGGCCCTTCCGCGGAACTGTTGCATATCCAGATGGCCGCCTTGCCCTGGTTGTTGGTCGACCACTCCTCGCCTGGACCGACGCTGTACGGCTCGCTGAGAATGGCTATGTCAGCATTCATCTCGCCTACCGTGTGTCGCAGAAGGTCCTGCGCCGCTCTACAGTGATTCAGATTGAGCTGGATCACTTGCATCCTGCCCTATCTTTTACAGCTTCATTGGAGTGCGGACACCGTCGACTTCCTGAAAGGTGCTTTGCCTCCTGTGGGAGTCTGTACCTCCGGTGATCTCTGAGGGCGAGAGAGCGACCCATTATGACTCTCAATAAGGCCATACTTTGACTCTTTTCAATTCTTGTAATCTAATCTTATTCTTACAGCCGGAGTGAACAGACCACCGCGCATAAATATACATTTGAATACAATTAACAATTGTTTCTATTATTGGTACGGTTACCGGGTAATACATCGGCGACGAGGTAAATAATACTTAATAATGAAACTAAAAGAAAAATAAAATATAAATAGGAAAAAAAATAAACGCAGAAAAAAAAAAGATTCGCAATTTTCAATTGCACTATCTATTTGGCACGCCGTTCGTCATGTAGACATAGAACTGGCGTTGACACACCGGCATACATACATATACATACGTGTATGCATGTTGCACACGATACATGTATGTACATGTGCATGCAAATTTAAATAAATAAAACAAGAAAATGTGCGAAAGCGAGAGATTATCTGACAATGATCAGAGGCAGTTAGGCCTTAACTAAGCTGACAAAGGTCAGAGACAGTAATAATAAAAATAATTAAAAAAAAAAAGAAAAGGAGTTATCTGAAAAGGAGTTTTCAGAGGCAGTTAGCTATACATGTATGTACATACATATGTACTAAGCTGACAAAGGTCAGAGACAGTAAGACTGACAAAAGTCAGAAAAAAAAAGAAAAAAAAAACATACATATGTTTAGTAAAGTAGGTACACAGTATAGGATACGAACTAACCGGAGTCAGTGACAGAATGTAGCGAAACTCAGTTTCATTAAATAAATTACATATATATATATACATATGTGTACAGAGATATCCAAATTTTTACAGATGAACGCGGAATTACCCATTAAACCATTCTTGTGCGAAAGCATTGACAAAGCACTGCTTCGTTTGGAATGGGAGAAATGGCTGAGAGCATTTAAGATCTATGCTGAATCAGAGGAGATCACTGCGTGCAAGCAAAAGAGGACCAAACTACTCCATTTACGTGGAATACAGCTGCAATCAGTAGCGTATTCATTACCAGATGCTGTAATCGATTTCGACGAAGCTGAACAAAATGATGTATTTCAGGTGTTGGTGGACAAATTGACAGCGTTCTTCTTACCCAAACAAGGGTGAGGAGGTGTTCAGGAGTTTGATTTCATCTGGCGACGAAACTTTTGCAAAATTTGTTTTGCGCCTAAGACAACAAATTAAGAGGTGCGATTTTGGATCAACGAAAGCTGACATCGAAGAGATTTGTCTTAAAGGTAAGGTAATCGACGCTTGGGCATCAGGAGATTTAAAAAGGAAATTATTAGAAAAGAAACATTCACTGGATGAAATACTCGAGGCATGCCAAGTTGACGAAGAAATAAGAAAAGAATCAGCAATGATGACAAAGGGTACAGAGGAGCCGGTAAACAGAGTCGTGACAAGTTAACCGAAAGGAAATAGACGGAACTTCGAATGCGAGAGATGTGGACGTACTGGCCACAAAGATTACTGTCCTACTTGTCCAGCTCGACAGTCGAAATGTAATCGATGCGGTCGCCTGGGCCATTTTGGACGGAAGTGCTACTTACCCAGGTGAAACGGGCTCCTACACTAAAAAGCCGAAAACGGAGGATTGTTTCAAAATAAATTGTGATGAGCAAGAAGAATGCCTCAAATGCAAAGGTCCACTCTAAAAAGGAATAAAGCCACAGTGTTCAATGTTCGTCCTAACTCACAGAACCAGTTCAAAGGATATGCTTTGTTCCAAATTTTAAATGTAATTTGCGTATTTGAGGCATTAATTTCTGTTGGTAAACAGGCTGAAATGATTGCCTCCTTTTTCGTCATTGAAAAAGGACAACAGTCATTGCTGGGACGAGAAACTGCAATTAAGTTAGATGTGCTACGGCTGGGTCTCCAGATAAATCATATTGAGGAGGTATCGGTTTTTCCGAAGTGGAAGGGCGACAGTGTCAAGTTGGCAATAAATCAGGACATAAAACAAGTATAACAGCCCATGCGAAGGATACCAATTGCATTAGAAGGAAAGGTGCGCGAAAAGATTCAGGATGCTCTAAAGCGTGATATTATTGAACCTGTAAATGGCCCAAGTGCCTGGATCTCACCAATGGTTTTAGTTTTCAAAGAAAATGGAGACATTCGATTATGTCTGGATATGCGGCGAGCAAATCAAGCCATTTTAAGGGAACTATCCTTTACCGACGTTTGAAGCGTTCGTGACTCAACTCAGGGATGCTAGATACTTCTCCAGGTTAGATCTCAAGGATGCATACCACCAACTCGAGCTACATGAACAAAGTCGAGCAACAACAACGTTTATAACTCCGTTAGGATTATTTCGTTACAAGCGATTGATGGTTGGAGTCAACTCGGCACTAGAGATTTTCCAAAGGTGGCTTGAGCAATTATTGTCGGGTTCCTCAAATGTCCTAAATTATATAGATGACATCATTGTTTTTGGAAAAACTGAGGACGAGCACGAAGAAGCATTGAAAAGAGTTCGGGGCCTTCTAGAAGAAAACAACGCAGTATTAAATGAAAAGAAATGTGTCTACAAAGCTTCTAAATTACATTTTTTTGGGTCACATTTTATCGAATCATGGCATCGAGGCCGATCCGGAAAAATTAACACCATCACATCTTTTCGACCTCCAAAGAACAAGGAGGAGACTCGCAGTTTTTTGGGCCTTGTAATATATGTAGGAAAATTCATTCCAGAGTTAGCAAATAAAACTGACTAACTGCGACGACTGCTCAAAAAGGACGAGAAGTTCACCTGGTGTGCTCCGGAACAGGATGCGTTTGATAAACTGAAATCGTGTCTGGCGAAAATTCCTAACTTGCAGTATTTCAATCCAAAGCACAAAACACAGTTAATTGCAGACGCCAGTCCGGTTGCATTGGGAGCTGTATTGCTGCAATTCCATGGAGACGATGAACCGAAAATAATATCTTTTGCTAGTCGAAGCCTGACAGATGTCGAAAAGCGCTATTCGCAGAACGAGAATTAGAGCTTATCATTAGTTTGGGCAGTGAAAAAATTCTTCTATTATTTAGCTGGATTAGAGTTCGAACTAATAACCGATCATAAGCCACTAGAAACCATTTTTAAACCATCTTTGAAGCCTCCAGCGAGAATCGAAAGATGGCTCCTCCGCCTCCAAGCTTTCAAATTCATTGTTAAATATAAAACCGGAAAGGAGAATATTGCGGATACTTTTTCTCGTCTATGCAAATTAGACCCAGGATATTGTTACGACATGAAAGGCGAAAGGGACACATTCTCCACGTAATCGAAAACGCGACTCCGTCGTCCATGACGATCACTGAAATTGCAGAGAAAAGCATTAACGACGAGGAGATTGTAGATACAATGTCATGCCTGCAGGACGAATCGGGGAACGCTTCATCGTCAAACAGTCTGTTTCCATTCAGACATGAGCTCTCACTTATTGGATCCATTATGATGCGAGGAACCCGCATAGTTATTCCAAAAGCGTTAAGACAGGCGATTCTAAAGTTGGCACACGAAGGTCATCCGGGAGAGTCAGTGATAAAGCGACGATTAAGGTCCAGTGTAGTGGCCGCAAATAGATCGAGACGCGGAGAAATTCGTCAAATCATGCAGAGATTGTATAATGGTATCGCAAGCATTAAACCCCACTGCTATGAAACGAACCACATTTTCAGAAGGACCGTGGATTTTTGTGGCTACAGACCTTTTGGGATCGTTACCTAACAACGAGCACATTCTAGTTTTTATCGACTACTATTCAAGATATATGGAATATAAATTTCTAAAATCGATTCCATCAACGTCATTGATCAGTACCATGAAAGAAATTTTCACCAGATTAGGCTACCCTAAAAAGCTGAAAACTGACAACGGAAGACAATATGTGAGTGCAGAATTTAAGGAATATTGTAAGCAATGCGGAATCGAGCAAGTAACATCGTCACCTTATTGGCCTCAAGCCAATGGGGAAGTTGAGAATATGAATCGATCGTTAGTAAAAAGGCTAAAAATTGCATACACCAACAAGAAAAAATTTCAAGGAAGAAATACAATCAGTTGTTATGATGTATAATGTGACTCCCCATGGAACCACAGGGTCTGCACCAACGGAATTAATGTTCAATCGAGTAATAAAGGACAAGATTCCGGGGTTGCAGGATTTAATGGGAGAATACAGTGACTCAGTAGAAAGAGACCGTGATTTAGTAAACAAACAGAAAGGCAAAGAATATGCCGACAAGAGGAGAGGAGCCAAAGAAATTAATGTTGAAGTGGGAGACAAGGTTTTTCTTAAAAACGTAATTTTTCCCCACCAGCTTACACCAAATTTTAACACCACCGAATACGTCGTAAAAGGAAGAGAGGGAGACATTATAAGAATAACAGGCGGGGGAAAAACTTTAACAAGGAATGTGAGCCATGTGAAAAAGATTCCACAAACACAACCTCCAGCTGAGACCGAGGATCACTCTCCACCCTCCCGAAGCACAGGTGACGTTCTGCAGCCTTTCAATTTCAGAATTTCAGAATTCAGAATTTCACACTGGATGAATCAAAACAGATGGAATCGACGCCTGAGACGACATCGGCACCCGGAGAAGGATTGAAGCTGAAGCTCGTCAATAAGGGAGGGATGTGGGAGTCTGTACCTCCGGTGATCTCTGAGAGCGAGAGAGCGACCCATTATGACTCTCAATAAGGCCATACTTTGACTCTTTTCAATTCTTGTAATCTAATCTTATCCTTGCAGCCGGAGTGAACAGACCACCGCGCATAAATATACATTTGAATAATACTTCCAGGCAACTTCCAGGCATCGGTAGCACCTCGGTTGGCTCTGCCTCTCCCTAATCTGGCACACGGTCCATCCGATCCTCACTCTCCCCTTGCTCACAACTGCGGTCGCAATTCTGCTGGGCAGACCAATGATGGCGGTGTGTGTGTCCCTGGATCTCGCCCGAAGGCTCCTTAAGGGGAGAAATACAATTAAAAATTTATTTTTTTGGAAAAATTTTTTTTTGTCTTAATGTACTCTAAATATGTCTGGGAATAAGCCTTTAAAAGCATAAAGCTGTCCGGTACTTATTTTCAAAGTAATACGCAATTTAGTGAGAGCGTGTCAGTGGTAAACTTTAGTGAGTGGTAAACTTTAAACGCTTCTACTGAAAAGTCGTGTTTTCAAAGTCGCCATGCAATGTACAGGTCAGAGATTTCATTTCAATCGAATGCGGTTTTTTGCTTTATGTTTGAAATGAAATTCTCCACAATATGAATTAAAGGATTTTTCATATTTATTTGTTATAACATGTTTTTTGACGAACAAAGTCGAAAAAAGTGTGTTTTTTTAACATTTTTTCAATTTCAAATTTTTTCATGGAAAACCCATTTTTTTACATATGAAATAATTCATGTTGTGCGCTGTACCTCTAAGTTTAATGCCCAGTTGCTGTTTTTTTTTTTAGACGTGATCCTGGGCCTGGAGACTGCACGGCGCAAAGTTTATCCCCCAAAACACGACTCCACACTATTTATCATAAATGGGCTTAATTACAATATTTTTCGAAAAACTTGAGTGATTTTCATTGCCCAATAATTTCCTAATAACATGCAAAAAGAATCGCTAAGATTCATTCAATTCCCTACTTGCAATTCACTCCCAAAGATAGGCCTCATTTTAGGCCTTTTAATTGTATTTCCCCCTTAACGTGGCCGACTACCCATCCACTTCAAACTGCTCGGCCAGAGCAAGCCAAATGTCCCCTTCCATCGCTAGCGGGTCGAGGTCCCTGATCTCTATTTACTTCATTTTACTTGTAGAACCCATTCGAGGTTCTCCCTCATGGCGTCCGTGCTAACCACTCGGTTTTTCGAATGCTCGAGCAGAGGGTTCCCTGTTGCGGTGCGGCGCACCTTGTGGACATTTCGGCTGAATTCCTTCAGCTGGCCATCCTGCCGTCTAGTGACCAAGGCAAGCACCTCGCTATACTTCCTTCCCTTTTCTTCCACGACTAGCGCGTCCTTGTGAACGTCCTTGGCTTCCTCCGTGTTGCTGTCTCCCATCCAGGACCTGGCGCTGCGGTCTGTGCGGCCGTGCTCTGGCCCCCTACTACCGCAGTCCTGGGGTTCGGGTGGCTTGAAGTCCGCTTGGTGGGCCCGTGCTCGGATTTATGGGGCCTTCGCCGAGGCCAATGGCGGCCCTCTTGGTAGTG
>JAECYA010000318.1:0-55092 GCA_018153455.1 Drosophila parabipectinata | reverse complement strand
GCTTTTATAAGATCCAGGTTTGAGTACGCCTGTTCCTCATTCGCTAACTTGTCTAAAGCAGCTCTTAATATTATTAATTCTCACGCTAATTTTCACCTGAGAAAAGCATTAGGCCTTATTAAGTCAACTCCTGTCAAAATTATTTATCATCTCGCTGCTTTGAACTACCTCCCATTTACAGAATTGAATTCGCTACAGCTAAAGAGTTAGCCAAATCCTTCGCGTTCAAACTTCCATCTGCTTCACTCTTACCTCTTTCATACTAATACACTAAAACCAGCTATAGTAGAATTTATTCTAAATATATAAACCTTTTTAATCATATTGCTCCCATCAACCCTATTTTTACTTTTCCTCGCAAATTATCCCTAGACACAATTTTAAAGGTGCCTGCGTTAACAAAAAGCAAGCTAATGAAGTCATTGTTTTTACTTTGTTGAACGAAAATTGAATTCTTTTAATAACTTACACATGGAAATTTTTTACACGGACGGTTCAGTCTCGGAAAATTTTACAGGTTATGCATTTGTTCATTCAAAGTCAAATACTGTTGATAGTTTCTTTTACTAACAAAAGCTGTCGTCTATGACCGCTGAACTTTTATGAAAAAATACCGCTGAAAATATGGGTGCATGCAAAAAAGAGCAGCAAAAAATGCTTCTATACACGGCTCCTTCAAATATGTTAGATGGACATTGAGTGATGCGATCAACTAAATATTTCATTATATTCAAGATGATTGGGAAAGAGACTATAACGTTTTCTCTATGGAACGTAATAAAGGCTATTCAAACTTTAGGCCTTTCATCACCAAGAAACCCTGGTTCTATAAAACGGATTTTTTCGACCGTTTAGACACAAAACAATTAAATAGAATCCTTAGCGGACATGCGTTCGATAAGTTCACTTTATCCAAAATGAATATTTTTGACAATGCTCTTTGCGACACATGCAATGCAGTGGAAAATATTTCACATCTTATTTTAAATTGTATACAAAATACTCAAAGCATTCGCCGCCATTTTCCAACACTTTTAAAATATAATGATATTTATCGCTTCTTTGCAAATGAACCAATCGACAACTACATTTCGATAACGTCGTTCTTAAAGCAAGCCAAAATTAATTTATAAAAATTATTTTCTTTAATACAAGCGCAATTTTTTAGATCTCCTGAAATAAGATTTCATACATTGGCTGTGGCGTAAACCCGTCTAAACGGGGAGGCCAAATAATCCATCCACTACTTAATATAAAAAGTAACTTTATATTAAGTTACTAAAATAGGAGGTAACTTCATATAAAAAAAAAAAAAAAAAAAAGTGACGATAAATATTATATTATCAGAAGTCTGCTCTTAAAACTCAATAAGAGCTTTAATAATCTGTGTACATATGTCCGATTAGAAACCACATATACGCTATACATCAAATACGATCTTCTGAATATATTGCCATCGGAATTTTTGAAAAAAATTACCATTTCTCTCCGATAATATAAAAAATTTATTAAAAGAATAACAAAATCTAAGTTAAATTAAAATTATTGATTTTTCTGACCATGCCGGCGATTACGAGTCAATTTACTTTTATGTGTTTGTAGTAACTTGGATTATTAGTGACTGGATCTTTGAATTTTAATGTTGATATAAATTTAACGGGGTATGGGATTGTTAGTATGATCCACAGGGGGAGGAATATACCAGACGCGACTTCTCATATTTGAATTGTCAGACTTTTTACATTTAATTAAACAAGAAGCACAGTCGTCGAACTTGTTGGATGTCTTTCTGGATTAGCAGCATTTGTAGAACTCCTTGTCCAATTTAAGGAATGCCTGATGGCTTTTTGACATAGAGTTTTGTGAAAATAACTTTCCATTCCTTTAAAAATCCACTATTCCTATCGCCATCTCCCACTTTTAGACTCGAAGCACTCAAAACGAACAGCAGAGCTACAATAACACTACCTTTCATTTTAGCAGAATAATAAAGACTGATTAGCTTGCTTTCGCGGCGGTATGCGTGGTACTATTATAATAATTAAATAATCTCTGTCCGAATAAGAGAAACATCGAGCATGCTCTTGCGAATATTTTTTTGTACCCTTTTCTCCCATTATTAAAACTTAAATTGACCGAAAGTGAATTTTTGCTTTATTGTTATTACGGACTGTTTGGAAACCTACGCTTTAATTTTCAGATCATAACCCTTGGGATGAACACATTTTTCTTGGTGAATTGTTAAAAAATACTCCCATAGACTAATCCTATTTTTCTTCCAACATGGTCCATGAAGTCATCTGTTTTAGACCACTTATTGGTCCCTTTATAGAAGAATTGATTTTAATTTTTCAAAAACTCTTTAAAATAAATCAACTCACATATAATTCATGCAGAAGTCAGACTGCAAGTAATCAGAACGTAAAGCAAAGCTATAATAACACGACCGTCCATTTTAAAAATAGAATAGAAACGGAAATCTAAAACTAAAAATGAGACTAGCAGGCGCTTATTAGCAGTTCTCTCTTAAATAGGAGAGAAACTGAAATATAGGAATAGGAACTGAAATTATCTCTGTCCGATTAATAGCATCATAAAGCATGCTCTTGCGTGTATTTTGGTTGATCCCCTTTCCTCCCATTATAAAAACTTTATTAGGCCGAAAAAATAATTTATGCTTTATTAATAATATAGACTGTTTTGGAAACCTAAACCTTAATTTTTCAGATGAAAATTAGCCGAGGGCAGAAGACAGGGATTGATTGAAGACGACTTAGATGAGCCACCAATAGCACATCAAAATTAGCAAGGGCCAGAGAGACGGGGATTGATTGAAGAAGACTTAGATGAGCCACCTAAAATTTCTCGCATTTTTCAGGATTGCACACTTTGCGTCTCTTATGTCTTTCACTAGTTGTAACTTTGCAAGCCTGCGGGATTTCAGAAGATTAGTTACAGGATAGTAAATAACATAATGCAAAAAACTCACCATGCGCCGGTATATATTTTTTTTTTCCTCGGATAAACGGCACCAGGCTCTGGCCGCCCTTCTAATCAGTGCCTGTGGCTTCATGGAACAGTGTTTTTCCCGGTAGGCACGCACGAAGTTAAGGTATCCATTATTCATAATAGGACCGGGCTTGCAGGTTTTCTTAGGTTTTGACTTGCACGTCTTCTTAGGCTTTGAGCACCTTCAGTGGAGGGCTCGATCACGGACAGAATGCTCTCGTCAGATCCCACCGAGTTCAAGTAATCGTCGAAGATTCTCTTGTCCATAGTTTAGCGATGATCCGTTAAAGGTAAAAGATCCGTATAAAGTCGTATCAAAGCCGTATAAGTTTTTCGAAAAAAAAAGTGCGATAGTAGGAATTATCTGCTGAATATCAAAATGAGGGGGCTAGAAATAAGGGATTGCATGCTTTTGCAGCTGCATCATGTTTACAGAGGCAAGTTACTTCAATTAAAAAAAAAAAACAAAAATTAAAATGAGCTTATACAAATTAAGAGCTCTTTGCTAT
The DNA here is from genome assembly GCA_018153455.1 of Drosophila parabipectinata. Lineage (NCBI taxonomy): Eukaryota > Metazoa > Arthropoda > Insecta > Diptera > Drosophilidae > Drosophila > Drosophila parabipectinata. The sequence continues at coordinate 51,574 of JAECYA010000318.1, read as the reverse complement.
GCATTGTTGCATTTTCGAAAAGTTTAAATTTTCTAATTTTCAGGTTGCTAAAGCAACATTCAATTGAATCAAAGTGTCGGGTCAGGCAGCAGCGGTGTAATTTTAATGTTTAAATATGTTAGCGTAATGTTTGGTAATGTTTATTTATGGCTTAAGTTTATACAAAAGCTTAGTTGATCGCAAGACGACTCTCTCTCGGCCGCTCGATTCAACGGGCTTTCTATAGAGAGTTTTAGCTCGCAGTGTTTAGGTCGGGCCGCCCTCTCCATTATTCGAGAGCTTTAGCTTCGCAGTGACCAGTCGGGCCGCCCTCTCTGTATTTTACTATAGTCTCTGCATGCACCATAAGCTGGTCTATCAGATGATCATCCGGCTTCATCTGCAGGCAGAAATAAACATTTTTATAACGTTCAAACTAAATTTAAATTTCTTTTATTTGTCTTTTATTTATGTCATTGAAAACACTCAATGACCAAACACAAAGCTCTGAAAACCTTTCTGATTAAGCTGCTGACAAAGAGCTAAAATGAAGATAAAAGCCAAACACGAAGCACGAAACTAAGTAGAAATCGACAGGAGCAGAGGGCGTCGAGTGATTATCATTAGCCGCCAGAGTAGTTGCCATTTAACACGCACAACGAGCAGCAGCGGCAGCACCAGCAACAACATCCACAATATCAGCAGCAGTTGCAACAATGTTTGAGTAATTGTTTGCCGTTGCAGCAGCAGCAGCAGAAGCATCAACAGCGAAAGCATCAGCAGCAACTGCAGATGCAACAAAATTTGCATGCAAACACAACCCCTCTTCCTGCCACATCGACCCTTTCAGGTCCTGTCGCCTCGACGCTGGCTGCACACGTAACTGAACGGTGGCAAAAACTGCAGCAGTAATTGCAACAAACAATTAGTGTCACTTGGATTTATGTTTACGAGCGGCAGCCTCGACATTTTCGGCCACAATGACAGTGCAGCGTCCCCGCTTGCTATCCTCTTTATGGTGGTCATCGGGGAAAAGTTGATTAATCAGGGCGTATAATTTATTTACGATTTCGACGGCAAAAGAAAACTAAGAGCACCGATTAACTACCGACTTTTCTCCGATGGAAACAAAAATCGCGGTATGATTTATCGTCGCCCTTCGCTGGTAACTGCATGTGGCTGCAGCATGTAAATGACACCATTAATAGGCGGAGGCGTGGTAAGGTGGTGCTCGCCTGTCGTCAGGCTGCCCTCAGCATTAGTTTAAGGCTAGATAGGCGGGCAATACCATCCGACATCTAGACAAGCACGTGGCCCGGTCCAAGGGCGTTGCCCAAGGAAGCTTCTAACACTTTCACTCAACATGCTTTGCAACCGTACATTGGCTTTGGCCAACTCGCTAAACCCACAAGATATGTAATCTCACGCGATCCGTACTACGATTGAAAATAAAAAAAATTTAAATTTATACCGATCCGAATAACGATTGAAAATTTAAATAAAATTTAAATTTATACCGATTCTGAACTACGATTGAAAATTTAAATAACATTTTGATTTATACCGATACGAACAACGATTGAAAATTTAAATAAAATTTAAATTTGTACCGATCCGAACTAGGATTGAAAATTTAAATTAAATTTAGATTTAAACCTATTTTTTTTTAGATGCAAAAATTATTCCTAGTTGAAAGCTGGGATGAATGCCTGGCACCGGCACCTAGACTTTTCACTCTTTACTATTTATTAATAAAATTTCACTCGATAAACAATTTTTTTCACTATTACTGAATATATAAATTTTGACCGATCAAATCCCAAATTAAGGATTATTTATTGGGGGAACCGTTCATTGGCTTTTAGCAAATTCGCTTACCGGACGAGATATGTAAACTCACGCGATCCGTACTACGATTGAAATTTTAAATTAAATTTAGATTTATACCAATTTTTTTTTAGAAGAAAATATTTTTCCCTGCTTTACTGAATTTAATTTATTAATTGTATAAAGAAAGGCAATATTTTTTGGGGAATTTATTTGCCTGGCATACTGCACCAGTCGTTGAGTCTTTATTATTTTTATTATATAAAACTTCACTCGATAATTTAAATTTTTTTTTTTATGTTCTGAAAATTAATTTACGAGACTAAACTTTTATTTTTAAAAAAGTCTTGTTTCTGCCGGTTGAAAAATTACTTTTCATACTCACAGTCGTTGATTTTTATTATTTCGCCTTATATAGAGAACTTACCTCACAGCCTAATATAAATTTTTTTTCCCAAAAAACCATTTAAAATACTTTTAATATTGGACAGATTCTGACGGTAGAAAAATGCCAGCCTGTTGGTTTTTTTGAAAATCCGGTCCTAGCCTATTAAGCCTAAGAGTGCTCAACTGTCCGCGATGGCATGTCTAGTTTCCGGTCCTAGAAGGCATAAATTAGATGCGAAGACCATTTTTAATCCCTCAATAAAATTGCTTGGGAAAATCTTTACGGCTTATTTAAAATTTTATAGTCATAGTGCGGGCCATTAAAAATCGATATCTTTTTGGTAGCTAAGGGAGGCAATTCATTGGACATGGTGAGGTTTTACTATTAACACAGTGCGACAGTGATTTGGAACTTTTGAAGAGACCTAGTAGGAATTGTTCATTAGGTCGAGTATAGTATAAAACCATGTTTGAAATTTTTCCTACACCCTCAAATCTTGATTTATTGCGAAAAAACGGTTTTTCGAAAGTGTTGTGCTCTTAAAAATTCCTGAACGCGCAATTTTAGGCCGATTTTCAATTTTTTATGTTTTTCAATAGTTAAATGTTGTAGCTTTTGAAAAAAAATACATCTTCAATTTATTTAAACAGGAAGGACACAAATTTTACAAAAGAAACTGACTTTTTTGAATTTTTGTCACGTTTGTCGAACTTTGACGCCATTTTTTCGGTACAACTTCCAAGAAATGGTATCATTCTTAACACATATTAATATTGTCTCATTAATCCTGAATAAAACAAGACCAATTTCATTTCGAAATTATGAAAATTGTTGAAGTTATTACGCTTTTCCCAAAACAAGTCAATTCAAATTCGAGCGCACCGTAACAGTATGTAAGTACCAGTATGTAAGTTAACAGAAAGATAGGAAACTCAATGGAAGATTATTCTTGTCAGTCTTATTTTTATTGATTTCATAGCTTTTATTTTTTCATTTTTAGCATTTTTAAACATTGATAAAAGCTATGAAATCAATAAAAATAAGACTGACAAGAATAATCTTCCATTGAGTTTCTATCTTTCTGTTAACTTACATACTGGTACTTACATACTGTTACGGTGCGCTCGAATTTGAATTGACTTGTTTTGGGAAAAGCGTAATAACTTCAACAATTTTCATAATTTCGAAATGAAATTGGTCTTGTTTTATTCAGGATTAATGAGACAATATTAATATGTGTTAAGAATGATACCATTTCTTGGAAGTTGTACCGAAAAAATGGCGTCAAAGTTCGACAAACGTGACAAAATTCAAAAAAGTCAGTTTCTTTTGTAAAATTTGTGTCCTTTCTGTTTAAATAAATTGAAGATGTATTTTTTTTCAAAAGCTACAACATTTAACTATTGAAAAACATAAAAAAATTGAAAATCGGCCTAAAATTGCGCGTTCAGGAATTTTTAAGAGCACAACACTTTCGAAAAACCGTTTTTTCGCAATAAATCAAGATTTGAGGGTGTAGGAAAAATTTCAAACATGGTTTTATACTATACTCGACCTAATGAATAATTCCTACTAGGTCTCTTCAAAAGTTCCTCCAACTTTTCTTTTTTTGTCGCACTGTGTTATCTGTAAAATGTTATGATTTATTTGTGTGGGTTCGAGTTGATGTTGCGGCCATAAATTGCGACTCTTTGGAGCCTTTTGCCGTGGGCCTAACTTTGGCTATGTTTATGCCCTTGCGTTCGCCTGGGCCTTTGCCTCTCATCTTTGGTATGTGCCTTTGCCAGGAGCAGTTAAGTCAATTAATTGGCCTTAGATTTATTAGTTTTTCCTCGCCGACTCCCTTCCGGCGGCGGCATAGGTGCCGTGATTTATTATTGCAGGAATGCCGAAACAACAAAGGAAAATTCTTTGGCTTTGACTTTGGCACGCATTCGAGGATGAGTAGTCCAGGTGACAGTGGGGCTGCCTCGACATTCTGGAAGGTGTGGCATTTGCATATAAATATATATGTCGGATAAAATTTGTACCACATGAGCCGGGTGCGATTCTATACTTAGTTGTTGTCAGCCCGCGGCGGATTTGCGACAGTTGCGTGTCGCGATAAGGGAAAATTTCAAGTCTCCTCCTCGGATATTTTCCATTAAATTAGTCTTAGGGTCAAAGGCTGACACCCAAAATGTCGCCTTATTGTCGCCTAATGTATCGCACTAAATTATTAACTGGCTCAGAGCAGAAATACGCATTAATTCTATCAAAAATTAAGCGGAATTTTAACGGCCAACAGGGCTTTAAAAGATTGATATGTTTTCATTTAAAATTTTTTATTTGTTAATCAAGATACTATACTCCCACATGACTGTATGGTACAAATTAATGACATGGAAATTATCAAAAGTATCCACCAAAGCCCTGTTGCTGTTGCTCCTGACCGAAGCCCCGTCCAAAGCCTCCGAAACCGGCTTGTTGCTGTTGTTGCTCTTGACCTCCAAAGCCTCCGAAGCCGTCTTGTTGCTGTTGTTGCTGTCCAAACTCTCCTCCAAAGCCGGAAAAGCCTCCACCGTATTGCTCTTCTATTGCTATTGCGTATCCATATCCACCAAAGCCAAATTGGGGACGAGCCATGGTGATGGCAAAGAAAGCAAACAAGCAATATCGTATCGTATGTTTTCAAAAAAAAAATAGTTACCAAATATTTCAATATTTCAAGAAAGCAAACAAGCAATATCGTATCGTACGTTTTCAAAATAAAAATAGTTACCAAATATTTTATCTCGAAAAAAAGAGTAAGGGTATGCGTACTGTTCGAAGGCACATGAAACACTATTCCTCTCAGCGGAAAATCTTCCTTTTATAGGAGATTCAGTCAAGCACAGCTTGACATCTCGTCTTTCTTATTTCGACCGAGTCTTGCTCATATACTTAGTGGGAAGGGGATCACTCTCGATAATGCAAAGTTCTCGACACATCGGTTTCCGGCAACCGCTGGAACTTGATTTATTAAAGCCATTACCAGGGTTAGACCCTGGATTTGGACATAAGGTTACTAAAGATACAAAAAAATTACAATTCACAACGAGCTGAGTTTTCTTTAATGAAGTATTTATTGAAGTAAATAACAGATAATGCTTAATGCTTATCATTTTTATTTCGATGGGCGACGGCGACGTGATCCTTGAGGTAACATATATTATTAAGGTTTTTGTTTTTATATCTTTGAATTTATACTCGTTGAATTGCCTGTCGACTTTAAGGAATGCTTGGAAGCATTTATCCCTAAACTCTTCCAAAATACGTATGATCCTCCTCACATTCTGATGGAAGTAAAATTTTCCTTGTTGAGAGCTTGTTATAACAGTCTTGTTATCAGTAGACTTGCGGCATGAATTCCAATGTATGTAATCATACTATTTTTATGATTGTCAACTTATTTCAAAAAACATCTTAATCATATAAAAAATTCTCTCTGTTTCAGAAAGAGACAACCTTTTATTCAAGCTTATGTATTCTCACTGGATTTGATTTTATTTCTTAGGTTTAAAGTTTAGGTTCTTAGGGTTAAGTTTTTCTAATCTTTTCTTATTGTAAGTAAAGAAACTTACAAAAAGCCAATTGATTAAGCCAATCACACTTGTCTACAGATCTATAATTACTCTCTTTGTACAATTTATTTTTAATTTTATAAATAATTGAATTTTTGTACAAAAATGATTTAGTTTGAAGTGGATTCCTCGGTTTAGATCTGATCTCATACAATGCTAATATTCAAGCTTTAGCCACAAAAAAAATCAGAATGATGAATTGAATTTTTTTTCAAGTCTTGTTGACAAATTTGGCTGTAGGCCATCCTGCCATCACTTGAACCAAGTCCTGATACATGAAGCCGCACATGTGAATGCTCATCGTTGCATCCTTGGTCCTCATCTACTTGCAATCTTTTCCACTCCTTTTTCACCCCGTGCCACCGGTCTAATAACTTAAAATCCTATAATAAAGCTACTTACTGCCTCTCTTGTGGCATGGCCTTCGTTGCTCTAACAATAACTATTTTTCTTCGGATTTGGCTTTGGCTCCAGCTTCAACTGAGTTGTCAAGGCTTTCTGCCACCGCAAATGTGCAAGTCAAGTCAAGTGCATACGTCAGTGTTTTTATTCAGCCAAGCCAAACCCATTTCCCCGATTTTATTCCTTAGCCCCGGGTCCCAGCCAACCAGGTCTAAGTGCATAGCATCCATATCTGTTTTCATGTTTTTTCTCATTTTTGGTTTGGTTAAGAATTTTAAAATCAATTCAATGAAAATGTTAAAACAATTTACAAAGATATTGTTACGAAGTTGATTTCGAAATGACAAAGTTCATGGCCTGAACACGTATGGCTTTGCGGCAATCCCAGTCAGTCATCTCCTGGGATATTCATTCCGGACTTCTTATCTGGCCCTGCACGCAGCTTTCCGTGCATAATTAACAGTTATATGCGATTTCGTAAAGTTCCATGGTGTGTGGTGGGACGGTCCGGGCCGGAGATGTCCTCACTTCTCGCCTCGCACAAATTACGATATGTGGCTGCCATCGTTCGCCCATCTCCCTAGCTATTTCAAGATTATGGCGGGCCGGGATGTCGTTTTGAGCCTGGCAGACACTTTTAATTGAGAGACACTTGGCTGAGCTGTAGCGTGCAATTAAAATGCCATTACATGAGAAAACAAAGCAACAACTGCACAGTGGAATAAGAGAGTTTGAATATAAAAAAATTCATAAAGTGACTTTCTCTATATTTATACCCTTGCAGATGGTATTATAATTTTGTCCAAAAGTGTGCAACGCAGTGAAGGAGACATCTCCGACCCTATAAAGTATATATTCTTGATCAGGATCACCTCCTGAGTTGATATGAGCATGTCCGTCTGTCCGTCTGTCTGTCTGTCCGTTTCTACGCGAACTAGTCTCTGAATTTTTTAAGCTATCGCCTTGAAACTTTGCACACACCCTTCTTCCCTTTGCACGCAGTATATAAGTCGGAACGGCCGGGATAGGCCGACTATATCCTATAGCTGCCATATATCTGATTGATCGGAAATGTTATAACTTTGGTGTTTTTAGAGTTAGAGACTTCAAATTTGACATTTGTGGCAACAAATTACGACATGCCAAGTTTTATAAGGATCGGCCGACTATATCTTATAGCTGCCATATAACTGAACGATCGGAAATGACCCAACTTTTGAAGATAGAAAGCTGGAATTTGGTACAGATTATATTTGTGGTCAGTTAATCCGACCTAGGAAATTTCATTAGGATCGGCCAACTATATCCTATAGCTGCCATATAACTGAACGATCGGAAATGGTATTTGGTAGAAATATCAACTTTCTTATTTTTGAAGATAGAAACTTGGGACTTGTTTTATATTTTTTATTTTAGTTAATTGGTTTTATTATGATTTGTTCATAAGGATCGGCCAACTATATCCAATGTTTGCGAAATATATCCGGTTTTAACTGCAAGGGTATATAAACTTCGGCTCCGCCCGAAGTTAGCTTTCCTTTCTTGTTTTCAGATAATTTTTTCCAAAGAAATCACCCTACTATTCTCAGTGATTTATAAGTAAGAATTTTGAGTTTGTTCACAACTTTTGGACCAAAGATGTGTGGTTTGCTTTGCGTGTGTTTTTTAGCCACTCTGTTTCTGCTTCTCTAAGTAGTTGGCACCCTTGGGGCCCAAGTCTGGAGCAGAAAATCTTTTTTCTTCTTTTCGCCGAGGGTCTTTGTAGACCCGTCTCGCATCTTTTCCCAACTGGCCACATTACATGTCTACTCTGCATATCTTTCGCAAATTACATCAACGGAAGTGGTAACAAATACAAGGACATACCTATGTTTCATGTGGCTATTTGAAATGCAAATTTTGTTTGCAAACTTCAATGATTTCTCTTCACATTTCGGTGGCTTTATTCGTTCGGTATTCGGTTTATCCCTAGTTTTCGTTATTACAATTGATTAGCTGATTTGAACATCAAACAGTAAAAGTTACTGATTTATACCGGAAATTGTCCTGAGAAGAGAAAATCACAAAAGTAATCTCTTTGTTTTATTTATGAAAGACCTTATTTAAAAAGTACATACTCGCTTTGCCACAATCTTAAACCATTTCAGCCATAAATTGGCATGCCAATTGACGACCTAATTACTTTTTTTGTACTCCGAAATAAGTAGCTCTCTCCCAGTTTGCCACAAAGTGTACCTTTCCTGCACATTGGCATGTCCTACTTTAGGGCCCCATCCGCCAACAAGGAAGTCAAACTCTTTGGCAGTTTTCCATCAAGTTGAGCTTTAGAAGTGCGTGGGTGGATCGCCTGGGTGGGTCGTTGGTTTAAGGATTCGATGGGTAGAGGGGGATGGTGGTTGGGCGTGCTGGTGGTTGGCTTGGGCGTCAAGGGTTAAGTGTTTTAAAGTGAGTCGCCATTCAGGTCGTTTCTATGTTATCGCAATTTACCAAGCACTCCAAGTCCCGGGAGGCGATACCTTACGTGTCATTATCTTAATTTAAGGCAAGCCGTGCCCGGCACGCCCCGGCCCGGCTCGGCCCGGCTTCCCTGCCCCAAGACTCTCCAGTTGATAGAGCTTCTTTCAGCTACCATATCTCTTACGTGAATACACAATTATGTATGTGGCACTGTGCGTGTGCATGTGGGGTGGAGAAAAAAAGTTTCTCATGCTTAGAGAAACGAGGACCCGTACCGTTGCTCATTACTATATAGTCACAAGGATGGGGCCCGAAGATGCCTGTGGCTCGTTAGGTTACTGTGTGGCCATATCTCGACTTGAGATTCGTCGAGGGCTCTCCGAGTTCTAGTACATCATTCCAAGAGGGTAAACTAACTATATGAATAGGTGCCCCGAAGTGCAATGGAGGAAAAAAACTTCTTAGGGAACATCCTTTTAGGATGGGTTATTAGTATGCAAGAAACTAGGTATGAGATTAAGAAGAATAAGTTATCAGAGGAAGCTACCAGAGAAATACAAAGTATCATAATTTATTTAAGTTCATTTGTTGGTTGTAGTGTTTTAACAAGATAAGTGTTTCCAGCTTAAAGTTCCTGATTCCTTCTTAATGCTTTTATAATTTGGTTTATGTCGATTCAAGACTAAAATCCTACTTGTTGCATTTTTTGCGAATGTCGCTTTTAAGATACTGAAATTTAATTATTACGAAGGAAAACGTAAATACAACACACAACTTGGCAATGCTCTTTTCCGGCCCAATGCGGCAATCAATGCATGGGGAATGGCATCTGAATGCATATTGAAAATGTGCATAAATTCTGGCGGAGTGGGCCTGTGCCGCCAGGGGGAGTGACAATGCCGTCTGCTTGGTATTTAATCAGCCCACACCTCCAAACTCACACACTCCGCCCCCAGCACCCCCAATTGTTGGTGCAGGGTTGTAGGTTAGGGGCTCAGGGTATGGTAGTGGGCTGTCGGGACAGACGGCATCGGAACCGGACCCCCGGGCTGCGTCGACGTCTGCATTGCACCATGCAAACTCGAACAGCAACAACTCATTTTTTCCATTTTGTATTATTGACAAAGAGGGGTCTGTCGACTGCCGATTTTCATTGAATATTTTTCGTTCAGGGCGAGCCTCTGCGGAGGCCTCTCCCCCAGCTCAACTCTGGACTCAGAGTCACGGCTACGACGACAACAACGGCCACGGCAAAGGCTCCGGATCCGGATTCGAGTCCGACTGGCGTCGGAGCCGGGGAGCGTGTAAGAAGTTTGTGCCAAAGGCTAGCAAACAGTTTGCACCAGCAACAATGCTGCCCGCTCGAGACTCTACTCGACATTCTGCTGACCTTAATATTTGTTCAACTTTTCAGCAACAATTTTGTTATGCGATTTTGGCCCTTGTGCCAAACACGTTCCAGGAGATCGCCGGCCAGCCCCCCTTTCTGCTGGGCTGTCATAAATGCCTGCAGTTTGGCAGTTTGCGGAGTGAAAGTGATTTTCGGTCACTACTAACTTCGGGCTACGGATACTGATTATGACGGCTGAGGTACGAATTTCTGCGCCTCAATCAACAATCCACATACTGAACTAGAGAAACCAAAAATTAGAGGCTAAGGCCACATCTCAGGTGATCCATCCAGTGGCGGAAACTTACCCAAATGCGGACCAGGAGGCGCATCACCAGGAGCATTTGACACATGGGACCCAGGCACAGAATCGTGAGGAGGCGCAGGCTGGCAGCATGGCTGGTAAAAATCACCAGCTGGCAGATGGCCGTAGTGAAGCATCCGAACATCACCAGGTTAGACAATAGCACCAAAGAGCTAATGAAGTAGAGGGAGCACTTAGGGGCCACAGGACAAAGCGAATCTCTTACGGGAACCAGGAGGGCCAAATTAAACGGCAACAACAGGGCCAAATGATGGCGGAACAGGGACTCGAAAAAGAGCCAGCTGGAAGACCTGAGAATTTCATGCCAACTGTGATTTGGTTCCGAACCAGCAGGCTCCTCATACACCAGAGGTAAATAGTAGAACGTGTTTACAGGACCAGAAGAGTTAATAGTATCTGAAAATAAAACTAAATAAATAAATATCTTACAAAATCTTTAAAAGGAACCCACCTTTGATCATATAGTACAGCATAATATTGTCAAAAATAAGCAGCATGGCATCCTTTTTGAGAGGGTGAATGGATCGCTGAGGAAATTTAATTATTTAACAAACTTTCAAGTCTCATATATTACGTAAAAATACTTACAAAAAGCAAATACACCTGGTACAAAAAAATTATGCACGTCACAATCAGCTCGTGTATATCTGCCATAATTTCTCGTTTGCCCAAAATAGATGTTTGCAATTTTGATTAAAGATATCCAAAACAGTATTTGACAAGTAGTTTTATAATCTATCGTTAAAGAATCAAAACCCATATCTCAATTACTCCAATCTGTCCAATCTTTATACATTTTCATCGACCATTATCCTCAATTTAATCGGCCGTGTTTTGGATTTCCATTCATCAAAAGCTAACAATAACTTAGGTTTTGAGCCACCTCAGTCATTGTACTTGTAATTAAGGGAATCTTGCCCCAGGTTTCTCAGCTCTGCATGTTAGTTAACTAATGGTTTACAATTACCAATTAACCGATTATGCATTGAACCAAGAACGTCCCTTGAGGGCTGTCCGAATCGAAGCATTCAAAACAGTGCAGGCAAAACAAAATAATTTAATTTAAATTCATAATGTGCGCTGCAAATATGTGTTGTAAAATATTCCAACAATTGAAGTTCAACTGAAAATTGAGTGTCAGTCAGGCAGAGCGGCCACAAGCATCGGAACTACTATAGTACATGCTGTAGCAGAAATAATAAGAGTTACGAAAACAACGAAAACATAATGGCCACTGCAATGCAACTCTTGCATATTGTGCAAACAATAAACATTGTTAATTAATTACAATAAACTTTGTTACACTGCGAGTAATTCCAAATTTATGAACAGCCGTGATCTGTATCGGCTACCATTGGATCAAATATTTTAATGACATCCGAAGCATTTGCATCAAAATTGTGGGAATGTTTTACATCAAATGGGTATTTAAATTTGATGAATTTGATAATAGCTTTGAAATTTTAGTTTTTAAAAACAATTAAGTACACGCTTAAGAGATTACGCTGCAAAGTGCCAAACTTATTCGAAATGCAGCCAAAATCAATTTGCGGAATCCCTTTAGGGACTCTCATAAAATTCACTTTATGAAGCTTATTTAAAATGGAGCTCTTACTTGGAGCTTTTGATAACTTGTGGCAGGTATATTTTCGAGGCACTGACTATAATGCCTCATGCGAGCGATATCATTATAAATAATGACTTTGATTAAATATGATGTAATCCTTTGCCGTGGCTGCCGATTCTGTGAGGATTTTTTTTTTCATTTTTGTGAATGTTGCAAACTTAATTAAACATTAATCATAGCACCCGGCAGATACGGTGAAGGGCGACGTTAAGGCGATTTCAGGATGGTACGGACAAGTGCTTTAATTAACGGCGACTGTTCCTGGCAACTGACCATAAAGGATTTGCATTATTAATTGATCGATTTTCAGTTCAATATTCTACGATTCACATGGGAAACTCAACACTTTTTTCGAACTGCACCTACCATACCTCTTTATTTATGCCATATATGTATGTATGTACCTACATACATATGTGCAGTAATTTTTATTTTATTATTTTTTTATTTTGGCACAACTGTCACGTACGGCGTCGAGATGGCCGACATACTCTGGTCCATACACTTACCATTTCATCAAAGGAAATCGATCTTGAATTGATTTTGCGCACATCCATAAACCGTCCCAGCCTCCATGTAAGTGTACCTTGGTCCTAATGTATGTCATTTGGTCGGCAGTTATCTTCGGCCTAAATGCACAAAGGGGCGGTAATTTTCTTACATTTTCTCCTTTTTTTGCACAAAAAAAAACAAAAAGCCCCAAAATCAAGGGTGGCAATATCTGTTTGATTTTCTTTCTTGTTAGCTAACTGAATTTTTTGGCCGTCCATTTAATCAATTTCGATTAAATTTGATTGGGGGACTACATTTATTGAAAGCTCAATTCATTTTTATTAGATTTTTCGGTTAGTTTTTATTTATTGCTTTTTTGATAATAGAGTCTTACTTATTAAAGTGTACTGATTATTTTTGCAGACCTTGTTTCAACAAGCCAGTGCAACAAGTTCTCCAATTAAGTTTCCACCTACCCCAACTTGATGTCCGCTTTTCCGTTTCAATTTCATTCCCGGCAAGGCCGAAAAAAAGTTCAAAAACGGGGACACATTTACACATTTATGTGGGAAAATGTCAGCTCCTGAGTAATTTATGCACACTACGGTATTTAAATGCGTTTTTTTTCTCAGTTCGTCACTGTTACTGGGTTCACTTTCCTTTTTCATGGCGGCCATGTCCCTTTGAGTAAGAAAAATGGGCTTTAATGGGTGCCAAAAGCTAACGACAGGAAAGTGGAAAGAGGAGGCCACGAGACAATTATGCCAGCTTGGTGAATTGTTTCAATAATTGACAAATTATGGTCGTAAGTGCTGCGATTAGTCCTTTCGTTGCCCTTTGGCTATACTTTCTTCCTTGCCAAATGTCCCAAGGATGTCTCCGCAAAACCACAATATGTATTATACACATTTGCAGATATAGCATTCAATTCAGTGCGAGCGTTGCGTGTTATTAATAATTCAATTTAGCCGTTTCACAACAGGCGCCGGGTCAGATGGTTGTTGGCAAGTTTCGAACACGCAATCTTGCTTTTACCTTTCCTTTACTCAATAAGAGCTTTAATTATCTGTGTACATATGTCCGATTAGACACCACATATATGCTATACATCAAATACGATCTTCTGAATATATTGCCACCGGAATTTTTGAAAAACCTTACCATTTCTCTCCGATAATATAAAAAATTTATTAAAAGAATAACAAAATCTAAGTTAAATTAAAATTATTGATTTTTTCTGACCATGCCGGCGATTACGAGTCAATTTACTTTTATGTGTTTGTAGTAACTTGGATTATTAGTGACTGGATCTTTGATGTTTAATGTTGATATAAATTTAACGGGGTACGGGACTGTTAGTTTGATCCACAGGGGGAAGAATATACCAGACGCGACTTTTCATATTTGAATTGTCTGACTTTTTACATTTAATTTGTAACGGCGCCTGAAGCGACCTATACTTAAAGAAAACGAAGAGTCGAATTTGAATTTAACCGTCGATAAATAAACAAAAAATATCCCATTTATCGAGAGATGCCACGTAGGCGAATCATCGGCCAGCTGATCGCGAATTGATCTTGACTGGTCACTCTAAGAGAGGGTAAGAAATGGCGTGGGAGAAGGCAGCCGGTCTTTTCAATTTGTAACCAGCGACAAGTCGGACGTGCAAAGAGCAAAAATTAAAACCTTCCTTTTTTTTTGTGATCGTTTTCCACGCGGGTTAAATTTGGCACGCGGTCGCACAATTGCGGCATCGGGCTCGGAAAAGCCGAAAAAGGAAACTGCCAAACGGAACCGCGGGATCTTCGACAAGTTAAAGTGGTTAACCGGCGAGTGCAAGTGGCTAACCGGCGAGTGCAAGAGGCTAACCTGCAGCAGCCACAAAAGTGGCCCAGGAACACGCGGTCACGCGGCGCCGGACCAGAGCGCCTAACCCGTTAATCCGATCCCGACCACTCTGCAAACTTGGCCAGGAGAACGAGAACCCTGACGCACGGGGCCCACGAAAAACCTCTTGGGAAAGCGGGCCTCGTCACGGAAAAGCTACCCGAAGTCCCGCACGAAAAGAGCGGGAGAGAAATCCACGTGGGACCGCTGAGCCCAGCGAGAAAAGGAGGAACAACGGAGAGAAGCAAAAACCGATGAGAAGCTCGGACCAAGAAGGAGGCAAAATCCACCACGTGATCCGCGCAGAAGTAGAAGCTCGGACCAAGAAGGAGGCAAAATCCACCACGTGATCCGCGCAGAAGGAGAAGCAGAGAAAAAATGAAAAGGAACAAAGTCTAGTGGACTCGAATAAAGTCAAATAAAGTTTAGTGGACGAAAAGCGAAAAAATGTGAAAGAGACCTCGTGGTGAATAGAAAAAAAAACCAAGATCATGGAGAATTAGAAAAGAGTTTAAGTTTGAAAAGAAAAAAAATCATTAATAAAGGAAACATGAAAAGGAAAAGAGTGAATTAAGAAACAGTTAAATGAAGCTTAAGTTGACGCTAGTGTTAAGTGAAAAGAAATAAAAAATGAAGAAATATTAAGTTTAATGAAAAAAAAATTTTTTTTAGAAAAATTTAAGCAAAAATTATTTAAATAAAAAAAATTTAAGCCATCGTTATTTTTTAGTGAAATTTATTGTTAGCATATATATATATTTTTTCTCCTTTTGATTTTTTGGATGTTAAGTTCCCTAACGGGAAAAAGGGAAGAAGAAGAAAGAATAATTGGAAGAAGATGCGTGTCGGAAAAGAAGAGCGAAAGCTATAAGTGCAGTTTGATTTATTTTCCTTTTTTTTGTTGGTTGGAGTGAAATACAAATAAAGTACAGTGGTATTGATCAGAATTTTTTTTAACAAAAAAAAATAAATAAAAATAAATGAAAAAGAAATGAAAATAAATGAAATTTAAAAATTTATAATTTGATGCAATACAAAAAAATGGAAAATTTCTCAATAATTTGAAACATAACACCTAATCCACACCTACAGCCACCAACGCCAAGAGGTCGACCTTTTCGCCGAGGAGAATCGTAAGTCAGAAATTTTCCATTGTCATTAAAGAAAGAAGAAGATATTGAATTGAAATTTAACCGCCATACTATGAAGTTAATTTATTGCGAATTTATATGTTTGGTTTTCCTTTATTTTTCCCACTGTACGCTCAACCTTAGATAACAAACAACACTAAAAAAAAAAAAAATTTTTTTTAACAAATTAATTTCCCTAAACGATAAACAACCATCCAGCCTAAACTTATTAGAAAATTATGTAGGAACTTATCAGAATACAAAATGCAAATATATTATAAAAAATACAATATTAATAGTTAAACTAACTAAATAAATAAAATAAGAATTTTTCTTAGGGTTAGTAAATTTTCTTTAATACTTTGTAAAATTGATAGGATAAATACTACTTTACTTTAGGAAAGAATACTTTGTGAAATTGATAGGATAAATACTACGTTACTTTAGGAAAGGATACTTGTAAAATTGATAGCTATGTTGTATAAGAAATTTAAATGAGATTATGATAAATAAAATGTTACTTTAAACTTAACTGAAGAACTTCGCCAATGAGTCCTCGGGTGTAGAGGGGGAAAAGGGGCCACGAGAGTAACACTCTTCTGCTGTGGCCATGGTAGGGTTGGGGAATTTGGAGAAAGGACACACCAACAGCAGTGATCCTTCCTGGAATCTCTCGAATCTTGAATCTGTCCTGTTTCCAATTTTTCTTTCGAATTTTATGACCGCGAATACCGGCTTAGATCTCTAGCGGAGATTAAATACCTCTCTGTCGCAGCACGCAACCTTTCTTATATGCCTAATTACTATTATCCGACGTTGCAACTTCGGAAGGACCTGTCCCAGCAAGACCACCACCCCCCAAGCCGACGAGCTAGAGCCGGAACCTTTCAGCGTGCCCGCGAGCACAGGTCCTCCCTCAGTCCATACCCCGTTGCACGTTACAGTAATAATATTATATTATTAGATAATAATAATTTAGGAAATAAGTGGCGCCCAACGTGGGGGACCTTAATGGAAAATGCTATTCATTGAGACTCACGGGAGGATAAATTCAAAATTCTTTTGTATTTCATTTTAAAATCTGTTTTCTACACTAACAAAATATTTCTTTGAGTTTCAATTTTGTCCTGGAATACAGCTTATGGACAGTTGATATTCGTAGCTGTCCGAAAATAGATATTCAAGGGAATTTTCCTCATCATTAGAAGAAATGACA
Organism: Drosophila parabipectinata; assembly: GCA_018153455.1. NCBI lineage: Eukaryota > Metazoa > Arthropoda > Insecta > Diptera > Drosophilidae > Drosophila > Drosophila parabipectinata. Next base: position 34,852 of record JAECYA010000318.1, on the reverse strand, counting down.
AGATGTCGCTTAGACGGAGGAATACAGAGGTAGCGGAGCTTAGGCCGAACCCTGTCCCGGTTTTAAAACATTGAGTCATTTAACTAGCCACCTAATTTTAAATAGAAAGACGTGATCATACTGAACTGTACGGAAAATCGAGGCGTTACTTGCGAGAGATGCTCGATCCGGAATAAGTTGTCACAAATTCTATTTGTTTCCCTCTCTCGGGGCATTTCACTTCTATAAGTCGCGACCTGGAATACGGAATTGGCTTAGAACAGGCCACCGTCCAAGGCCGACTTAAAGGTAGTAGCTGCTTCCCTTGAATTAGATTTCAATCTTTTCGAAATTCAATTCTACAAAATTTTATTATTTCCAAGGAGACTAACAAAGAATTATGCCCTACGATGGGGGACATCCAGCAAGAGTTCAGTTTAAGTATCTTTCAATATCTAAGAAAAGAAATTTTCCCGAATATACCTTTTATTATTTTGTTATATTATTCTTCTTATTATATCATTATTCTTTTTATAATTTGTCTTTGCCATAATATCGTTATATTTGGTTATAATTTTTTTTGGGTTACAATTACAAAAGCTTTGGGTTACAGTTTTGTTACCTCGTTAGACCAGAACATTACAGATTAGGTTCCTTATTTAACAATTATATTGACATAAGCTCACAAAATGGGGTTAGATCGTTCCCCGGAAAGAGGAGCTGAAGGAAGCTCTGTGTTAGTCTGTCCACTTTGTAATGGGGAAGTTAATGCAGTGGAGATATGTCGAGCAGCATGCTCACATGAATTTCACAAGCGGTGCATCGAAGCGCATTGGAAGAAAAACGCACATTGTCCGATTTGTAAAGTGGTTTGTAGACCGAAGGTTGCAAAAGCCATAGAAAATCAGGATCGACAAACTCGTAGTCAATCCAAGATTCGGCAAAACCCTGATAGCGAGCAACAAGTATCCGAAGAATTGGCGTCTACCTCAGGAGTCAATGTTACGAACGAGAGCAGCACGAGCGTCATTACGGCGAATGCTATCACGTTGCTAGCCATGGAACGTAGATTGCTCAGTACTCTGTCAGAGAAGATGGCAGAACTAGTCCAAACGATAGGACTACTGACATTCGTCAGTAACCCGTCTTCGGTCGTTATCAGTCTAGGGTACTGTATGGGATTATACCCTAGCCTGATTCTTCCGGGGGGGCTTTTGTAGCGGGGTCCGAAGTCGGTTTTGTTTAACTTAGCCGAAATTCAGATAACCAAATTCTGTCGGACAAAAGCTGAATGATTTAGCACTATTTTTACTACTATTTTTACTACTATTTCTTGTAGTAATAGTAGCAATAGTAATTAACTAATATTTGGTATTTTTTTTAACCATCTATGGTATTACTAGCTGAAAAAGTGTTGTTAAGCGTGGGCGCAAATGCAGCTGTTAATGCAGTTGCAATTTTTTTCTGAGCCGTCGGCACATTTTTTCTGAATATCGGATTTGAATTTCTTTCCTAATTGGACCACACACCCAGAAGGAAGTAAAAACTGTGTCGCTGGGATAGAACTCCCTACCCACAAAGTGAGCATCACCCACCGACAGACGATCGATTAAATTTTGGCGAGCCGGACTTAAAGTTCCGAGCTGCTGTGTGTGTGTGTAAGTTTAGTTGTGCCAGCGCGGTGCGCTTGTTTAATTAACGGAGTGGTTTTAGTTGCAGAGGACAGACTCTTTTGTTGACGAATTAATATTGAGGACTATTGCCCATTATTGGCCCACGCCCGGGCCAAAATATTCTACGAGAGTATTCTACAAGTCGTGTACAACCTCACTGCGAGCAAGCTAACCACGGAACGTTGGCCAAGAGGGGACGTTCTCCCGGACAGCCTTGCTGGGGCATATCGTCAGATAGTGCCCCAGGCGGAAGAGTGAGGAGAATTAAACTAAAGACCGTCACTAAAAAAGTGAACAGGCCCAAGCCATCAGGTTATGTCGCGAAATTATAAGATTGAGTGCTGAAAATGTGTTAACAACTGGCATACCTCGACTAAAAATGTGTATATAGACCCAAAAGATCGAAAAAATCTTAAGTTTTAGAGTGATCCTAGGCTTAAGAAAGTTTTCCGAGTAACGGAGATAGGCTGCGCCGCCATTTCACTTGTTGGCCTAGGTCATCGACCTCACCGTTAGTGATCGAGTAAAACCTCACTTTCACGTACCCAGTTATGTCGCTCTCTCCGGGTCATTACATTCTCGCTACCGCTACATGCAGCATTTAGTAGTTTCCATTTAATTTAAAATCACTATTTCTACTAAGTGGCCACGAATCCCAATTATAAGTGAAAGAATTTAATATTACATTTTGTTGGAGTAGCTCTAAATTCTAAAAGTTTTCTTTTGAGAGCCTTCTGCCACTCGGATTCAACCATCCAATTATAATTCACGTTTTTTTATTTCTTAAATTAGTAATTAATTAAATCTACGATAGAGGAACTAAAATAAGAGCCAATGTTAAATTTAGTGCTTTCTATGTAAGGAACAAGTTGTCCACTGGGTTTATTTGTACATTTTAAAGTCAGCCATAATTCCCAAGTTTACTAGTAACTATGGCAGCTAGCCAAGCGCTGCATTTGTTTCAGCCACTCCACCGAGAAGGATCGATCTTTCGTCGTTGGACTAAAAATCTGTGAGTTACCCCAAATTTTTATGGTCTTTAATTACTTTGGCTACTTTACATAGAAATAAACCCCAGTAATAACTGCCAATTTATTTTTTTATTTTTTACAAGTATTGAATTTTCTATCTATTTTTAAATATCCATTAAATAAGCTCGCATATTAAAAGTAAAGTAAAGCATAAAACCATTAGCATCCATTGGCACGATTTGAAAACTGAATTAAATCTAAAAATATTAAATATTGAAATTGTTAAAGTTTAATTTTCTTTTAAAAACAAGTATTGTTATGTTAAGTCCTTTTGAATTATTATATATACTTTTTATTATTAAACCCTTTGAATTGAATTTCTAATACCTGTAATTATTTCTAAAAGTCACGGATGGAAGGTTTATTTTCGTTTTTGAAGAATAAAACCATGAACGTTTAAAATCTCAAGTGACTGAACTCAGCTGATGTCTGCCCGGATGTAGGGTGTTAAAGGGATCACCAGAGCGATGCTCTAGCGGCCGGTGATCATAGGTAGGGTGGGCAGTTAGCAAGCACATCAACACCAGTGTCTTGCCAAATGAATAGTCTTCTCTTTGTCTGTCCTTTCTTTCCGTCCTTCCGAATTTATTCCTCCGAACTCTTCCGGTACAGTCCTCCATTCATTTAGTTTGTCGCAAGCACGCTCAATTCTGGATTTAATAGTAATAATGTGTAGTGAGTGATAGAGTCCGTCCAAGCAAGACCACCACCCCCAAAAGCCGACGAGCAGTAGCCGGACCCTATAGCGTGTCCCGCTAGCACAGACTCTTCCAATCCGTCCACACCGTACCGTTGCACATTACAAATTAAACAAGAAGCACAGTCGTCGAACTTGTTGGATGTCTTTCTGGATTGGCAGCATTTGTCGAACTCCTTGTCCAATTTAAGGAATGCCTGATGGCTTTTTGACATAGAGTTTTGTGAATAAACGAACTTTCATTCCTTTAAAAATCCACTATTCCTATCGCCATCTCCCACTTTTAGACTCGAAGCACTCAAAACGAACAGCAAAGCTACAATAACACTACCTTTCATTTTAGCAGAATAATAAAGACTTATTAGCTTGCTATCGCGGCGGTATGCGAAGTACTATTATAATAATTAAATAATCTCTGTCCGAATAAGAGAAACATCGAGCATGCTCTTGCGAATATTTTTTTGTACCCTTTTCTCCCATTATCAAAACTTAAATTGACCGAAAGTGAATTTTTGCTTTATTGATATTACGGACTGTTTGGAAACCTACGCTTAAATTTTCAGATCATAACCCTTGGGATGAACACATTTTTCTCAAACACATGGTCCATGAAGTCATCTGTTTTAGGCCACTTATTGGTCCCTTTATAGAAGAATTGATTTTAATTTTTCAAAAACTCTTCAAAATAAATCAACTCACATATAATTCATGCAGAAGTCAGACTGCAAGTAATCAGAACGTAAAGCAAAGCTATAATAACACGACCGTCCATTTTAAAAATAGAATAGAAACGGAAATCTAAAACTAAAAATGAGACTAGCAGGCGCTTATTAGCAGTTCTCTCTTAAATACAATAGGAACTGAAATTATCTCTGTCCGATTAATAGCATCATAAAGCATGCTCTTGCGTGTATTTTGGTTGATCCCCTTTCCTCCCATTATAAAAACTTTATTAGGCCGAAAAAATAATTTATGCTTTATTAATAATATAGACTGTTTTGGAAACCTAAACCTTAATTTTTCAGATCAAAATTAGCCGAGGGCAGAAGACAGGGATTGATTGAAGACGACTTAGATGAGCCACCAATAGCACATCAAAATTAGCAGGGGCCAGAAGACGGGGATTGATTGAAGAAGACTTAGATGAGCCACCTAAAATTTCTCGCATTTTTCAGGATTGCACACTTTGCGTCTTTTATGTCTTTCACTAGTTGTAACTTTGCAAGCCTGCGGGATTTCAGAAGATTAGTTACAGGATAGTAAATAACATAATGCAAAAAACTCACCATGCGCCGGTATATATTTTTTTTTTCCTCGGATAAACGGCACCAGGCTCTGGCCGCTCTTCTAATCAGTTCCTGTGGCTTCATGGAACAGTGTTTTTCCCGGTAGGCACGCACGAAGTTAAGGTATCCATTATTCATAATAGGACCGGGCTTGCAGGTTTTCTTAGGTTTTGACTTGCACGTCTTCTTAGGCTTTGAGCACTTCTTCTGTTTCCGGGCACATGTAGGCTTTTTCTTGGCCTTGCAAGACTTCCCTGTCAGCATACCTTTAGTGGAGGGCTCGATCACGGACAGGATGCTCTCGTCAGATCCCACCGAGTTCAAGTAATCGTCGAAGATTCTCTTGTCCATAGTTTAGCGATGATCCGTTAAAGGTAAAAAAGATCCGTATAAAGTCGTATCAAAGCCGTATAAGTTTTTCTGAAAAAAAGTGCGATAGTAGGAAATATCTGCTGAATATCAAAATGAGGGGGCTAGAAATAAGGGATTGCATGCTTTTGCAGCTGCATCATGTTTACAGAGGCAAGTTACTTCAATTAAAAAAAACAAAAATTTAAATGAGTTATACAAATTAAGAGCCCTTTGCTATGCATTGTTGCATTTTCGAAAAGTTTAAATTTTCTAATTCTCAGGTTGCTAAAGCAACATTCAATTAAATCGAAGCTCTGAAAACCTTTCTGATTAAGCTGCTGACAAAGAGCTAAAATGAAGATAAAAGCCAAACACGAAGCAGCTTAAACTAAGTAGAAATCGACAGGAGCAGAGGGCGTCGAGTGATTATCATTAGCCGCCAGAGTAGTTGCCATTTAGCACGCACAACGAGCAGCAGCGGCAGCAACAGCAACAACATCCACAATATCAGCAGCAGTTGCAACAATGTTTGAGTAATTTTTTGCCGTTGCAGCAGCAGCAGCAGAAGCATCAACAGCGAAAGCATCAGCAGCAACTGCAGATGCAACAAAATTTGCATGCAAACACAACCCCTCTTCCTGCCACATCGACCCTTTCAGGTCCTGTCGCCTCGACGCTGACTGCACACGTAACTGAACGGTGGCAACAACTGCAGCAGTAATTGCAACAAACAATTAGCGTCACTTGGATTTATGTTTACGAGCGGCTGCCTCGACATTTTCGGCCACAATGACAATGCAGCGTCCCCGCTTGCTATCCCCTTTATGGTTGTCATCGGGGAAAAGTTGATCAATCAGGGCGTATAATTTATTTACGATTTCGACGGCAAAAGAAAACTAAGAGCACCGATTAACTACCGACTTTTCTCCGATGGAAACAAAAATCGCGGTATGATTTATCGTCGCCCTTCGCTGGTAACTGCATGTGGCTGCAGCATGTAAATGACACCATTAATAGGCGGAGGCGTGGTAAGGTTGTGCTCGCCTGTCGTCAGGCTGCCCTCAGCATTAGTTTAAGGCTAGATAGGCGGTCAATACCATCCGACATCTAGACAAGCACGCGGCCCGGTCCAAGGGCGTTGCCCAAGGAAGCTTCTAACACTTTCACTCAACATGCTTTGCAACCGTACATTGGCTTTGGCCAACTCGCTATCCCCACAAGATATGTAAAATCACGCAATCCGTACTACGATTGAAAATAAAAAAAAAATTTAAATTTATACCGATCCGAATAACGATTGAAAATTTAAATAAAATTTAGATTTATACCAATCTGAACTACGATTGAAAATTTAAATAAAATTTTGATTTATACCGATACGAACAACGATTGAAAATTTAAATAAAATTTAAATTTGTACCGATCCGAACTACGATTGAAAATTTAAATTAAATTTAGATTTAAACCTATTTTTTTTTTAGATGCAAAAATTATTCCTAGTTGAAAGCTGGGATGAATGCCTGGCACCGGCACCAAGACTTTTCACTCTTTACTATTTATTAATAAAATTTGAAAGTTGAAAATTATTTTTTTTTGCTAAAAATATTCGCTTTTATTGTTTGTTACGGGGAAAATTAAAAACAAAAATGGCCCACGAGGCCAAGGGTCCCATCCCTTCCGCGGAGCAGGCCACTTTCAAGAGACCAAAAAGAATTTGTTACAATAAAGACGATGTGCAAGTAAGTGATGAAGTAGTTATTTCGGATATGGAGGATTTGACTGGACACGATGGGAACAATTCAACGAATCAAAGTCAAAAAGAAGAAAAGAAAAGAAAATTAGAAAATTTTTGCTTAGAAGAAAATTTGCAATTGGATAAAAATGAAATTTTGTATGACATTTCTCACAAAGGGCCCTTTGTGGTCTATATTGACAAAATCGGAGATACTGGATTAGAGAGCCGACAGAACAGAGTCCCAATTAATCCGCTAGATTTGAATGCTACACTTCTGAAACTCAAAATCAAAGACATTATATCCGTCAGTAAGATTGGCTTTGGACGCTGCAAAGCTGAGTTAAAGTCTGCTGCGGCAGCTAATGACATTTTATTGTCAGAATTGAAAAATAATGAGTATGAACCCAAGATTTTAAAACACTTTATTTTTAAAATGGGTATTATTTTTAATATTCCTACAAAGTTCTCCGACTCCGAACTGAAAGAGTACATTTCCTCCTCTGTACCGATTCACGAGATCATTCGGGTTAAAACTAGGGATAAAGAGGTTAAAGATAAATTTATTAACACTTCAAGGGTTAAAATTCTCTTTAAAGGTACACAAATTCACAATGAAGTCGTCTTTTTATACACTAAAGTTAACGTTAGTCCGTATGTACCTTTCAGCCAATGCTATCGCTGTTTTAGGTTTACTCATTTTGCTCAAAATTGCAAACAAGCTGATCAAAAATGTAGTAGCTGTTCATTATCTCATACCAAAGAGCAGCAATGTAGCCAATTGGTTTGCGCTAACTGCAAACAATCTCACGTAGCCACCTCTCTTGATTGTCCTGCTCGTAAAAGAGCCTATGCAATTAAAAAGTGCATGACACTTAAAAACTTCTCAAAATCAGAAGCGAGAATTAGATATCCCTCTCTGTTTCAAATTTTAGATGAAGTTGATACTAACGACATAACTCTTTTCCCACAGCCATCATGGCAAAGGAAATCTACTACACCAATTTTACAAAATAACACCAAATTAGCCACGCAACATTTATTTGAAAATAACCCTTTTAACAAAGTTGTTAAGATCTCTCTTAACAAAAAAAATGAGGAAAACAATGCCAACGACACAATGATCAGCTGGATAGCTGCTCTTAAAAAACATGAGTACTCTCTCAACAAGTTGAAATTTATAATTGCAACAACCCAGCTCTAGAAGCTGCAGAAAAAGTTTAAACCAACTAGCCCTAGACATTTCCTCTTTTTTAGTCAACGAAAATTCGATATTAGTTCCTGAATCAAGAAACTTTTTAGTTAATTTAAAAGATCGTATTTCTATTTCAAATTCAAAAATTGATTTAATTAAAATTAACCAATCGTTACAATAGTTCTTTAATGTTGCTTTTCTATATACTTTTCTTAAAAAAAAAGTAATAATAAATAAAAATGACTCTTAAAATCCTCCAATACAATATTCAGAGCTTAACTGCTAATAACAATAAACATCTGTTAGAACTATTTTTAGTTAATAATAATATAGACATAGCAATTTTGTCAGAAATCTGGATTCCAAACAATTCTATGTGTAGCCTAGCTAATTATAATTTTGTGTGTAAACCTCGTGCCGACGGGTATGGAGGCGTTGGTATTTATTTAAAAAAACATTTAAATTAAATGTAACATTAATATTGAAGCAGTTGGTGTCTGTACAATGAATCTAAAAAACAATATAAACATTTTTAGTATCTATGCCGCACCCAATCCTAACACTAATTCTTTTGAACAAGGTTGTAACGATTTATTTTCTATTGCGTCTGAACTGAACGGTACTACTATTATAGGTGGCGATTTTAATGCCAAATCTAGTATTTGGGGTAACAACACGCTTGATGCCAGAGGAGTCATCTTGGAAAACGCTCTTTTAAATTCAGGATTTTTCTGCATTAACAATGGCGTTCCAACCTACTCACCTAATCCGTCCTATTTCTCTACCCTTGATGTCACTTTCACAAATAATAATCATCTTAGATTTAAATGGGCTTCAGTTAATTCTAAAATTTCGAGTAGCAATCACTTTCCGGTTTTAATTGAAGTTGATAATGTTTCGGCTTCTTTCAACTCTTTTAAACATAATCACCCAAAAATTATTAAAGATTTCTCAAATGTTCATACTACTTCTCTAGACACCCTTTTTACTTCTTCTCAAAACATTCACGCCAATAATACGATAAAATTAAATGGGAATAATAGATACGTTCCTAAAAAATATTGGGATGAGGTTTGTGAAAAACTGTTTAGGCTAAGAAACGCGTGCAGACAAAAATATTTTAAATCCAAGCCTTATACAGATGCTATTGCCTATATTAACAGTAATAGAAAACTTAATAATTACTTTTATAAAATGGGAAAGAATAACCTAAACAGGCTTTTAGACGATTTATCTGACCCTACCTCAATGAAAGATATGTGGGGAAAAATTCATTCCCTTAAACTTTATAAACAAATAAAACCTTCCAAAAGTTCATTTTCTGACTCGGACCACCAAGCTTTTCTTAGTCAAATAGCCACAGCTCCTAACACTTATACTTGTTCTGATGTTATTTTCCCTGACGACTTACTTTACACAAATTCTATCTCAAACTTCACATATTATGAACTTCTTGTCTTTCTCAATTCCCGTAACCCTGATTCTGCTAAGGGACTCGATAAGATATCATATAGAATGCTCCTAGCCTTACCTACTGTGCAATTAGAAAACCTTGTTTCCTTGCTTAATTCTACTTTAGACCAAGGTAATATTCCAGATAATTGGCGTAGAATAAAAGTTATTCCTGTGCCAAAGAAAAACATTGACTCTTCTATAATTACAAACAATAGACCTATTTGCCTTCTAAGTGTAATTTTCAAATGTTTAGAGGGCCTAATTAAATCGAGTATGGAGATTCACATTAATAGACACGAAATCCTCCCTCCAAGGTCCTATGCTTTTAGGAAAAACCATTCAACATAGCAATGTATCAATGATGTGATCAACACTATAGCTAATTTAAAAGCTCGTGGCTTCCATGTTACAGCAGCAGTTCTTGATTTAAACAAAGCGTTAGACGCGGTCAAAATTCCTATCCTAGGTAAAAAATTAGTTAATTTAGGTTTTAATCACTCCCATATTAAATTCATTATCAATTTCCTTAATAAAAAAATTTTAACTTTGGGCAAGGCAGAGGTTACAGTCGACAAAGGGGTTAGTCAGGGAAGCTGTCTTAGCCCAATTCTATTCAATCTTTACACTCTTGAGCTTCATAATCTAAGCAACAATCATGACAGTACTCTTTTCCAGTACGCGGACGATTTTTTTTAGTCTTCTATGACAAGGTTTTGTAGCGTGCACCTCATTCCAAAACGAAAACAAATATATAGGTAGGCCAATATTTCGCTACTCGACTGTATCCACCCAATTGATGGGAACAGAATTGCATATGCATGTGCAATTCCCACCCACACTTGCATGAACGGACCGAAGTAGGTAGAAAATCATACGATTACTCCGTTAGGTAGGGGAGTTTTTTGGAAGCATGGGTATGCTGAAACTCGTAGCAGTTCTTAGAATTTATTCTTTCCTGATCTTTGGCCGAGTAAGAAGTTTCCATCAGCGTGTTTTAAAAGCGATAGGAAATTCGGCAAACACGTGTGGTGATAAATTAAAGAAGGAAACCCCTTGTGCAACGGAGGCATTCGGCCTAAAATAAAATTAAAAACAATAGTTATTGATCGTGTTGAACTAAATTTACAAGGTGAAACAGTGTTTAAATAATTCCAATACGCCAACATGACCAATTTTTTGTCAGGGGGCACAGTGTACGACGATTCCGACCAGGTGCAGCCTGATAGGCATTGCGTTTGGATCTTGGCCTTGGATCGGGCGTAGGACAAGATCGGAGCAGCAAGATCCCCAGTAACCCCCCAACATGGAATAAATGGGACACCATAAGCTTCGTGATCTTCGCATGGACCGCCGAGTTGTGTAACCAGCGATCGAGTAGCCCCAAGTAGCGTGCATTAGGGAGGATCAGGATGTGAGGGGAAATAAGAACATTCACAACAACAAATAACTGTTGCCGCTGCAGTTCAGTTTTGTTTATTTTTGTGCTTCAGCGTGCAGCCAGCCACTTATTAGAGTGAAAATTCTGTATTTTGACAATTTTCTTTTGTGAGCCTGAATAGACCACATACCAGTATTAAGCAGTGCGAAAAACATTAACCTTTCCTGCGAGCATGCGTATGTAAACACTTTCGGCAGTATTTAATTGCACAAAATATTCCAAGGCGAACCTCGATAGCTGCGCCAAATTAGTATCGAATCCCACCCCCAATTAATATCATGTATAATTATCTTTAATCTAATTCTATAAATCCTTAATTTTCTTAAAATAACCTAAATGTAATTGTAAATGTGGAGTATGAAGTATTTAGCCTAGGACCTTATTTTAAGTAGTTCCATAAGCAGACAAAATCAGAAATAGTGGTCAGGTATTTCCCCCAATGTATTCTTTCCCTTTTAATTAAGTAAACAGCGAAAAGCACCTCATCCTCTTGGGCCCAACGATCGATGCAGAGTCGGAAAAGCTGAGTGAGTAAACGAGTAACTACCGAATTCGAATACAATGGGAAATCCATGCCACATTCTTTTACTTTTCCATTTAAAATATTAGTTTAAATTGTATTTTCCTTAAATTTTATTTATTTATGGATTATATTTCCTTATTTTTGATTATATCTAATTATATATAATGAACATGAGATAAATTCTTTCTGAATATGGGTAGACCTCACTGTTTATTGTAAAGTCTACATGGAAGGGAGGGTATAGACGAAGGACAACAACATCTAGTCTTTCATTCAATAGGGTCAGTAGTATAAACCACCCAAGGATCGGCCAACTCCTACCGCTTTCCTTTTCCCACTTCCTTATCTCTGTCTACGACAAATTTCCGTAACGTACACAGTCTAGTTTGCCGTGCCCATACCCACGCCCCGTTCGACTGAGCCAAGCCGTCCCCCAAGTAGACAGAGGGGCGCGGTAGAGACCACCCGTGCAGTGTTAGGGAGAGTTTACTGTACCTAACTTTATGACTTACTGTACGCGTTCGTTACAGTTATTTATGGCGCCCAACGTGGGGCAGGACAAAGGCAGGAATCCGTCAGGATAATGCCAAGCGAATGCCCAGACAATTTTCCTTTTTCCTTTCTTTTGGCGCTTGTGTATGTAGACCAGTGGATTATTGTGACTCTGAGGATATCGGACACAGACCGTGGATATACAGTACGCAAGGAAAACGGATTTCAATCGAATCCAAATCAAAAGGTGACTGGGACAGGCATAGGATTTTTAATATTGAGCCTAATTCGATTTTATACCATGTCAGTCTAGTTTCTTTTTCTTTTTCATTGCGAAAACAAGAGTGAGATTGTCTATATTTGGTTTATATCGAAATAGTCCTCCTCTATTTCTCGTATAGAGGATTCCAGCGGAATTCCATCTCCGAATTTTTGTATTGCACTTAGTTTAAAATATATCTCTACTGCCCTAAAACTTACTAATCAATCTTGAATCTTGATTAAGATTATTATCGTCAATTTCCGTTATTATAGCTTCTGTAAAGATGTCTGTTAGGAGAAGTACCGAAAACATAGCAGCCACTCCGTTGGAGAGTCAGGTGCTGTGTACCATTTGTAATGACACGAACCCTACTGATAGTATTATGGAAACCCCATGCAAGCATAAGTTTCACAAAGCATGTCTGTTAGAATGGCTTGAAACAAACGATACCTGTCCAAATTGTAGACAAAGCTGTACGCGAGCTTTGATGATAGATAGACAATGTACTCCTTTTGAGCGTAGAATGCCAAGTAACTTACAGACTGACCAGGATTTTAACCCAAATCATTCCGGAGCCATTCCAAGATCTCGTATGAATACTAGATCACAGCTTTCTAACAATCCAACTACAAATAATCAGAGAACCAGAGCAGGTAGCTCGAACCCCAGACGCGAGACCGTACAGGATAGGATTTCTAGGGAACAAAACTCTATGCAAGAGGAACGTATTCAGCAAATTATATCCAGCTCAATGGAAAGCTATAGAGCGAGTATTACAGCCTCCATTGGAGACCAAATAACTACAGCAATTAGGAATTTGAACATATTCTCTCGAGACCCGCGAGAGGAACCCCAACTTGAATGGGATAACGAATTAGCACCTCCAATACCACGAGTCAGTAATGCTAGCAATGCGCGCAACAACAGCCAACGAGTTCGACCACCAAATAGCAGGTCAAGTGATATTTCACTAGAGCAACCAGATAGGATTTCTAACGTCATTTCCAATTGGCCTGTCAAGTTCAGTGGTACGACCAACGACCTTCCAATCGAAGATTTTATTTACGGAGTCAACTGTTTAACTTCTCAGTGTCTTAATGGTAATTTTCCGTTGCTAAGTCAGTTTGCTCATCTTCTATTTGCTGGACCAGCACTCTCATTCTATTGGCGTATCCATAGAACATCCGAACACATGATTTGGTACGAATTGTGCAGTCACTTCCAGGAAAGATACCAGGATCAGAGATCAGACCGAGATATTAAAAATGCTATTAGACGCAGAAAGCAAGGAGCGAACGAGAGTTTTGATGAATAAACTAGAACTACTACATGTAGACACCCCAGATTTAGCTAGTCTGCGAAGGGAGTGCCATAGGCACGAAGAATTTTATCGTAGCTTTCGAATGCGGTCAACGACCCGACCCGTCATACGTAAGAATTTTGTGGATGCACTGAGTGCCCAACAAGACTCTGAAAAAATTTCCGTCGAGATCGAAGAGGAATTTCCAGGTGAGGTTTTGGCCATTATTTCACCTGAGAAAATAAAATGCTGGAATTGCGAGGAATTAGGTCATCGGTATCATGATTGCCTTAAGCCACGGCGAATTTTCTGTTACGGTTGCGGTTTGCTTGATACGTACAAGCCGAGCTGCCAGAAATGCAACGCAAATTCGGAAAACTCCGCCAGGGATGTCCGCCGAATCCGAGAGGGGATATCCGCCAATAGCCTCGGACCCAATAGATACTCATTCCAGTGTCAATAGTCCACAGATCAGTTCTACAGTTTCAAGACCAATTAAGCCTTACCATATCCGCTCAAAGAATACCAACAACGTAGAAAAGAAATATTTAGTAATCCATATTCTTCTGCAGGAAGAGCAAGATCATCTCAACGTATACGCGATTTTGGAACCAAAGAAGAGTTTGCGAAGCTGTACCATTTCATCTATTGTACGAAAGTGGGAAGACATACGACCATTTACCACACTTACCGTTCTCGGAATTTTTAGCCCTGCTAGACAGCGGAGCTAACAAAAGCGTTATAGGAGGAAGCTTGGCACAACAAGTTCTATCGCGAAACCCTTTGCCTAGTAATTCAAAAGGTGTAGTTCGAACCGCAGATGGACAATCACAGTCCGTAGCAGGTCTCATTAAACTTCCTTTAACGTACAACTCCACATCAGCCGATTTCACATTTTTAGTAGTACCTTCAATTAAGCAAGACGTGATCTGCGGAATAGATTTTTGGAAACGATTTGGAATATCCATTTTACATTCCAGTAATCTTAATGAAAATTCCGTACAAGATTCCTTGCAACCGCCTCTAAGTCTCAAGCAGCAGGCACATCTAAAGACAGTTATCCATTCTTTTCCGTCGTTTGAAAAAGAAGGACTAGGATATACCTCCTTGATCGAACACAAAATTGAGAAATTGAAATTGAGAGAAATTGCTGTGTGACGAAATAGATCGCATGCTTGAAATGGACGTAATTGAAGAAGCGCCAAGTTCACCATGGTCTTCACCAGTTATGCTTCACGTCAAGCCAGGCAAAGTACGTTTGTGCTTGGACGCTCGAAAACTTAACTCTGTAACCGTGAGGGATGCCTATCCTATTCCTATTATGGAAGGACTCCTCAGCCGTCTCCCACCGGTTCACTGCATCTCTAAGATTGACCTTAAAGACGCCTTTTGGCAGATATGCCTCGACAAAGATTCTCGAGCAAAAACAGCTTTCACCATACCGAACAGACCATTGTACCAATTTAAGCGGATGTCATTCGGATTGACGAACGCACCTCAAACAATGTGTAGGTTAATGGATCTGGTAATTCCGTACAATCTTATGCAGAACGTATTAGTTTATTTAGATGATCTGTTGATCCTATCAGATAGTTTTGAATCCCACTTGCTGCACTTATCCGAAGTAGCCACCCAATTACGTAAGGCAGGACTCACTATCAACATAAACAAAAGCCAGTTTTTTCTTAAACAGGTAGACTACCTGGGTTATATAGTTGGGGAAGGTAGCTTACGAGTAAACCCAGACAAAATATCCGCTGTTAAAGAATTCCCGATTCCGCAGAATCAGCGACAACTCAGGCGATTCCTTGGAATGACTGGTTGGTACCAACGTTTCATTCCAAACTATTCCACAATCATATTTCCCTTGACCGAACTTCTAAGAGGAAATCTTTTGCAATGGAATCCCATGGCCCAAGCAGCTTTTGAAGAAATCAAAAAGCAGCTGTGCTCTGCTCCATTTTTGAGTCATCCAGACTATGAAAAGCCATTCATAGTGCAGTGTGACGCATCTTCATATGGTGTAGGAGCTGTTCTAGCCCAAAAAGATGACTTAGGATGCCAACGTCCCATAGCATATATGTCAAGGAAACTAAATAAAGCTCAGCGTAATTACACCGTGACAGAACTAGAATGCCTAGCAGTAGTTTTAGCAATTCAGAAATTCCGAATGTATATCGAAGGACATGTGTTTGATGTAGTCACAGATCATACAAGCCTAAAGTGGCTCATGAACCAATTCGACTTGAATGGGCGATTGGCCAGATGGGCTATTAAACTCCAAGGGTACGGTTTCACAATTGTTCATCGCAAAGGAAGCGAGAATGTTGTGGCAGACGCTCTATCCCGAACTTATGAAAGTTCAGCTGCAGATACAATCTCCGCTCTGGAGTATGAAACTCTTCCACAAATCGACCTGGACTCAGAAGCATTCAAGTCATCCGAATAAAGTATATTCCATTCTTCATTGATAGAGAAATTCAAGAACGCCGATTTGCCAGATTATCAGGTTATTGATGGTTATATTTATCATCGAAAGGAGTTTTCGGAAAACGGCCATGCTGATGATCGATGGAAACTTTTAGTTCCCAATTCACTGCGAGTCGGAGTGTTATATGCAGCACACGATCAGCCAGCTTCAGCTCATTGCGGCATCGCCAAATGCTTAGACCAAATCCGGCGAAGATTCTATTGGCCCAATATGGTAGCAGACGTTAGGAATTATATCAAAAATTGACAGGTGTGTCAAACTACTAAAGTGCCGAATCGACCTTTAAAACCACCAATGGGAGCTAAAGTGACATCTGAAAGACCGTTCCAACGTCTATACTTAGATTTTATAGGACCATTTCCACGAAAAAAAAGGTAACATAGGAATACTGATTATCCTCGACCACTTCTCAAAATTTACATTTTTGAAAGCAGTCAAAAAGTTCACATCAAGGGTAGTCATAGACATCCTAAAAGAGGACATATTTACATGTTTTGGAGTACCCGAAACCATCGTCAGCGATAACGGTACTCAATTTAAGAGTCGCGAACTAGCTGACTTCCTTTCTAAATATGGTGTGCAACAAACCTTTACAGGTGTATACGCCCCACAATCTAACGCAGCAGAGCGCGTTAACAGGTCAATAAACGCAGCCCTTAGAGCATATATCAAGGCAGACCAACGCGAATGGGATACCTTTTTGAGCAGCATAAACGCCAATCAATAGGAATTTCACCTTATTTTGCAGTTTTCGGCCAGCACATGCTCAACCACGGCCATGATTTTAAATTATTGCGAAATCTAAACCTCCTATCCGAAGGCAGTGCTAGATTACCCAGATCTGACGAATTTCAGCAAATCAGATCGAGCATCGAAAAAAGTATGTTTCGAAAGCCTACGAACGAAACAAGCGTAGCTATGATCTGAGATGCCGACCTTGAACTTTTGAGAAAGGGCAAATTGTTACCAAAAGAAACTTTTTACTAAGCAAAGCAGCTGATCATTTTAACGCCAAGCTTGCTCCAGTGGGTATGAGAGCCCGAAACTGTAGGGGAGGGGTGTGTAGCGTGCACCTCATTCCAAAACGAAAACAAATATATAGGTAGGCCAATATTTCGCTCCTCGACTGTATCCACCCAATTGATGGGAACAGAATTGCATATGCATGTGCAATTCCCACCCACACTTGCATGAACGGACCAAAGTAGGTAGAAAATCATACGATTACTCCGTTAGGTAGGGGAGTTTTATGGAAGCATGGGTATGCTGAAACTCGTAGCAGTTCTTAGAATTTATTCTTTCCTGATCTTTGGCCGAGTAAGAAGTTTCCATCAGCGTGTTTTAAAAGCGATAGGAAATTCGGCAAACACGTGTGGTGATAAATTAAAGAAGGAAACCCCTTGTGCAACGGAGGCATTCGGCCTAAAATAAAATTTAAAACAATAGTTATTGATCGTGTTGGACTAAATTTACAAGGTGAGACAGTGGTCAGGGGGCACAGTGTACGACGATTCCGACCAGATGCAGCCTGATAGGCTTTGCGTTTGGATCTTGGCCTTGGATCGGGCGTAGGACAAGATCGGAGCAGCAAGAACCCCAGTAACCCCCCCCAACATGGAATAAATGGGACACCATTAGCTTCGTGATCTTCGCATGGACCGCCGAGCTATGTAACCAGCAATCGAGAAGCCCCAAGTAGCGTGCATTAGTGTAATGTGCAACGGTACGGTGTGGACGGATTGGAAGAGTCTGTGCTAGCGGGGCACGCTATAGGGTCCGGCTACTGCTCGTCGGCTTTGGGGGTGGTGGTCTTGCTTGGACGGACTCTATCACTCACTACACATTATTACTATTAAATCCAGAATTGAGCGTGGTTGCGACAAACTAAATGAATGGAGGACTGAACCGGAAGAGTTCGGAGGAATAAATTCGGAAGGACGGAAAGAAAGGACAGACAAAGAGAAGACTATTCATTTGGCAAGACACTGGTGTTGATGTGCTTGCTAACTGCCCACCCTACCTATGATCACCGGCCGCTAGAGCATCGCTCTGGTGATCCCTTTAACACCCTACATCCGGGCAGACATCAGCTGAGTTCAGTCACTTGAGATTTTAAACGTTCATGGTTTTATTCTTCAAAAATGAAAATAAACCTTCCATCCTTGATTTTTAGAAATAATTACAGGTATTAGAAATTCAATTCAAAGGGTTTAATAATAAAAAGTATATATAATAATTCAAAAGGACTTAACATAACAATACTTGTTTTAAAAGAAAATTAAACTTTAACAATTTCAATATTTAATATTTTTAGATTTAATTCAGTTTTCAAATCGTGCCAATGGATGCTAATGGTTTTATGCTTTAATTTACTTTTAATATGCGAGCTTATTTAATGGATAATTCAATACTTGTAAAAATAAAAAAATAAATTGGCAGTTATTACTGGGGTTTATTTCTTTGTAAAGTAGCCAAAGTAATTAAAGACCATAAAAATTTGGGGTAACTCACAGATTTTTAGTCCAACGACGAAAGATCGATCCTTCTCGGTGGAGTGGCTGAAACAAATGCAGCGCTTGGCTAGCTGCCATAGTTACTAGTAAACTTAAGAATTATGGCTGACTTTAAAATGTACAAATAAACCCAGTGGACAACTTGTTCCTTTACATAGAAAGCACTAAATTTAACATTGGCTCTTATTTTAGTTCCATTATCGTAGATTTAATTAATTACTAATTGAAGAAATAAAAAAACGTGAATTATAATTGGATGGTTGAATCCGAGTGGCAGAAGGCTCTCAAAAGAAAACTTTTAGAATTTAGAGCTACTCCAACAAAATGTAATATTAAATTCTTTCACTTATAATTGGGATTCGTGGCCACTTAGTAGAAATAGTGATTTTAAATTAAATGGAAACTACTAAATGCTGCATGTAGCGGTAGCGAGAATGTAATGACCCGGAGAGAGCGACATAACTGGTACGTGAAAGTGAGGTTTTACTCGATCACTAACGGTGAGGTCGATGACCTAGGCCAACAAGTGAAATGGCGGCGCAGCCTATCTCCGTTACTCGGAAAACTTTCTTAAGCCTAGGATCACTCTAAAACTTAAGATTTTTTCGATCTTTTGGGTCTATATACACATTTTTAGTCGAGGTATGCCAGTTGTTAACACATTTTCAGCACTCAATCTTATAATTTCGCGACATAACCTGATGGCTTGGGCCTGTTCACTTTTTTAGTGACGGTCTTTAGTTTAATTCTCCTCACTCTTCCGCCTGGGGCACTATCTGACGATATGCCCCAGCAAGGCTGTCCGGGAGAACGTCCCCTCTTGGCCAACGTTCCGTGGTTAGCTTGCTCGCAGTGAGGTTGTACACGACTTGTAGAATACTCTCGTAGAATATTTTGGCCCGGGCGTGGGCCAATAATGGGCAATAGTCCTCAATATTAATTCGTCAACAAAAGAGTCTGTCCTCTGCAACTAAAACCACTCCGTTAATTAAACAAGCGCACCGCGCTGGCACAACTAAACTTACACACACACACAGCAGCTCGGAACTTTTAAGTCCGGCTCGCCAAAATTTAATCGATCGTCTGTCGGTGGGTGATGCTCACTTTGTGGGTAGGGAGTTCTATCCCAGCGACACAGTTTTTACTTCCTTCTGGGTGTGTGGTCCAATTAGGAAAGAAATTCAAATCCGATATTCAGAAAAATGTGCCGACGGCTCAGAAAAAAATTGCAACTGCATTAACAGCTGCATTTGCGCCCACGCTTAACAACACTTTTTCAGCTAGTAATACCATAGATGGTTAAAAAAAATACCAAATATTAGTTAATTACTATTGCTACTATTACTACAAGAAATAGTAGTAAAAATAGTAGTAAAAATAGTGCTAAATCATTCAGCTTTTGTCCGACAGAATTTGGTTATCTGAATTTCGGCTAAGTTAAACAAAACCGACTTCGGTCCCCGCTACATTAGGGAGGATCAGGATGTGAGGAGAAATAAGAACATTCACAACAACAAATAACTGTTGCCGCTGCAGTTCAGTTTTGTTTATTTTTGTGCTTCAGCGTGCAGCCAGCCACTTATAAGAGTGAAAATTCTGTATTTTGACAATTTTCTTTTGTGAGCCTGAATAGACCAAATACCAGTATTAAGCAGTGCGAAAAACATTAACCTTGCCTGCGAGCATGCGTATGTAAACACTTTCGGCAGTATTTAATTGCACAAAATATTCCAAGGCGAACCTCGATAGCTGCGCCAAATTAGTATCGAATCCCACCCCCAATTAATATCATGTATAATTATCTTTAATCTAATTCTATAAATCCTTAATTTTCTAAAAATTACCTAAATGTAATTGTAAATGTGGAGTATGAAGTATTTAGCCTAGGACCTTATTTTAAGTAGTTCCATAAGCAGACAAAATCAGAAATATTGGTCAGGTATTTCCCCAATGTATTCTTTCTCTTTTAATTAAGTAAACAGCGAAAAGCACCTCATCCTCTTGGGCCCAACGATCGATGCAGAGTCGGAAAAGCTGAGTGAGTAAACGAGTAACTACCGAATTCGAATACAATGGGAAATCCATGCCACATTCTTTTACTTTTCCATTTAAAATATTAGTTTAAATTGTATTTTCCTTAAATTTTATTTATTTATGGATTATATTTCCTTATTTTTGATTATATCTAATTATATATAATGAACATGAGATAAATTCTTTTATTTAGAGCACTTCGGATCAAACATGGCAGTTGAATATGGGTAGACCTCACTGTTTATTGTAAAGTCTACATGGAAGGGAGGGTATAGACGAAGGACAACAACATCTAGTCTTTCATTCAATAGGGTCAGTAGTATAAACCACCCAAGGATCGGCCAACTCCTACCGCTTTCCTTTTCCCACTTCCTTATCTTTGTCTACGACAAATTTCCGTAACGTACACAGTCTAGTTTGCCGTGCCCATACCCACGCCCCGTTCGACTGAGCCAAGCCGTCCCCCAAGTAGACAGAGAAGCGCGGTAGAGACCACCCGTGCAGTGTTAGGGACAGTTTACTGTACCTAACTTTATGACTTACTGTATGCGTTCGTTACAGTTTTTTCGTTGGCGGAATCTAAATTAGAGCAGAAAGTGAATCTTTTTAGGGAAATGTGTAATTTAATCAATCTTTCATTTAATGCAAATAAATCAGCCACTATACACTTTAATCTTAGGAGAAGACCTCTTAACGTACAGTGTAATAACATCACCTTAAATAATGTAAATAGTGTCAACTATTTGGGTAGAATCATAAGTTCTAACAACTCGTCTGTACCACATGTTAAAAAAATTATTTCAAAATCAAATCAAATAAATATGTTTCTACAAATGCTAAGTGGTTGCCATTTCGGAGTTCATCCAAGTAAATCGCTTTTTTTTATAGATCTTTTATAAGATCTAGGTTTAAGTACGCCTGTTCCTCATTCGCTAACTTGTCTAAAGCAGCTCTTAATATTATTAATTCCCACGCTAATTTTCACCTGAGAAAAGCATTAGGCCTTATTAAGTCAACTCCTGTCAAAATTATTTATCATCTCGCTGCTGAACTACCTCCCATTTACAGAATTGAATTCGCTACAGCTAAAGAGTTAGCCAAATCCTTCACGTACAAACTTCCATCTGCTTCACTCTTACCTCTTTCATACTCATACACTAAAACCAGCTATAGTAGAATTTATTCTAAATATATAAACCTTTTTAATCATATTGCTCCCATCAACCCTATTTTTACTTTTCCTCGCAAATTATCCCAAGACACAAATTTTTTAAAGGTACCTGCGTTAACAAAAAGCAAGCTAATTAAGTCATTGTTTTTACTTTGTTGAACGAAAAATTGAATTCTTTTAATAACTTACACATGGAAATTTTTTACACGGACGGTTCAGTCTCGGAAAATTTTACAGGTTATGCATTTGTTCATTCAAAGTCAAATACTGTTGATAGTTTCTTTACTAACAAAAAGCTGTCGTCTATGACCGCTGAACTTTTAGCCTTGGAAAAAGCCATTGATTTTGCAATTTCCAACTGCTTCCCAAAGATAGCCATACTGACGGATAGCCTTGGTGCTATACAAACTCTACAAAATAACGGCTCCAACAATTATATTGACCAGGAAATATTCTCCAAAATCGAAAATTGTCCCACGCTCTCAAAGGTTGTAGTTCACCACATACCCAGCCATGCAAATATTTGGGAAAACGAAATTGCTGATAGAGCAGCAAAAAACGCTTCTATACACGGCTCCTTCAAATATGATAGATGGACATTGAGTGATGCGATCAACTATATATTTCATTATATTCAAGATGATTGGGAAAGAGACTATAACGTTTTCTCTATGGAACATAATAAAGGCTATTCAAACTTTAGGCCTTTCACATCTTAAATATTTCACATCTTATTTTAAATTGTACAAAATACTCAAGCATTCGCCGCCATTTTCCAAAACTTTAAAAATATAATGATATTTATCGCTTCTTTGCAAATGAACCAATCGACAATTACATATCGATAACGTCGTTCTTAAAGCAAGCCAAAATTAATTTATAAAAATTATTGTCTTTAATGCAAGCGCAATTTTTTAGATCTCCTGAAATAACATTTCATACATTGGCTGTGGCGTTAACCCGTCTAAACGGGGAGGCCAAATAATCCTTCCACTACAGGAAGTAACTTAATATAAATAAAAAAAAAATAATAATAAAATTTCACTCGATAAACATTTTTTCACTATTAATTTAGGAACTGCTTTCTTAACGTTTCAAAGTGTAATGAATATATATTTTGACCGATCAAATCCCAAAGAAAGGATTATTTTTTTGGGGGAACCTTTCATTGGCTTTTGCAAATTCGCTAACCGGACGAGATATGTAAACTCACGCGATCCGTACTACGATTGAAATTTTATATTAAATTTAGATTTGTACCGATTTTTTTTTTGAAGCAAATATTTTTCCCTGCTTGAAGCTGAGATGAATGCCTGGCACCGGCACCAATGTGCTTAAGACTTTTCAGTCTTTACTATTTATTAACAAATAAATTAAAATGCCTGGCACCGGCACCAAGACTTTTCAGTCTTTACTATTTATTAGTAAAAATTCACTCGATAAACAATTTTTTTTCACTATTATGTACTGAATATTAATTTACTGAATTTAATTTATTAATTTATCAAGAAAGGAATATTTTTTGGGGGAATTTATTTTTCATACTCACCAGACGTTGATTTTTATGAAATTCACATCGAGCTAATGGATAATAAAATCCAAGAAAAAATAGTTAACAAGGTAGAAGGTGGTAGCCCTAGAATGGACGAACTACCTAGCCTACCAAAAATTGAGGTCCCCAATTTCTCTGGAAATTCCAAAGATTGGGACCATTTTAATGAGTTGTTTAAGGAGCTGGTTCACTCAAGTATGGATTTAAGTCCATCCTTGAAGCTAAGCTTCCTTAAAAGTGCTCTAAAAGGGGAAACACGAAATGTGGTTTCCCATTTAATGCTGGCTCAGGCAACAATTACGATGCTGCCTGGGAATTACTGATTAAGCGATATGAGAATAATAGGAAAATATTCTCAGATCAGCTTAATCGCCTCATTGAGCTTCCAAAAATAAATTTGGACTCATATAGGCACCTTAAAAATACAATTGATTCAATCAATGAATCAATTTATATGATGCGCCTAAAAGCAATTCTGACCGAAGAATCAGATTGCATTTTTGCGCATATTATTTTAAAAAATTAGATATTGAGGCTCTACAACAATATGAGGGCCAAGTTCAAAAATCAAGTGAAATTCAAAATTTAAAGGATGTCACAGAATTTTTAGACCAACGGCTTAGTTCGTTGTCATCAGTGGAAAATGAGGTCCTGACAAAAAATATTAACACAAGTGACCAAACATGCCCGATGTGCCAAATGCCCGGGCATCAATTAGTTTATTGGTACAAATTTAAAGCATTAAGTCCACAGGAAAGAATGGACGTTGTTAAAAAATGGAACTGGTGCCACTTATGTTTAAAGCACAGTTCTGACACTAAGTGCAACTGCTGGTTAGAATGCTCGTATTGTCACAGAAATAATCACCATAGCACGATACACGTAAATAAAGCAATAGTGAATACATGCGTGACCTCTTAACAAGTGTTGTTGGCCACCGCTTATGTTCAAATAAAAGGTCAAGATGGTGAATTTAAAAAATTCAGAGCTTTGATTGACAATGGGTCACAAAGTACTTTAATTTCTAAAAAGGCAGCTCAAAAATTAAAATTGCCGAAAATAAAATCTCCCACACAAATAAATGGAGTACCACCAAATGGTTCCTGTGTTTCAAATCACAAACTAAAATTGACATTCAAGAAAAATAGTAAATATTCAAAAGAATTTAGCACAAATGCAATTATTATACCAAGTTTAAAACAAACTCTTCCCACAAATAATGTAAATGTAAATAAATGTAATTGGAAAGGCTATTATTTAGCCGATCCCAATTTCGATAAACCTGGCCAAATTGATCAAATAATTGGTGCAGATTTATATCCACAAATTATTATGCCGAAAATAGTAAAAAGAGGTTTACTTCTCGGACAAAAAACGATTTTCGGATGGATTGTGTCAGGTCGCACAAGATCTAATTCCATTTAAAAGTCGATTATTTCTACAGCCTTGGTAAATACAATCCAAGATTGGAGGATAGAAAGAGGAAAATATGTGGAACCTTCGATACAAAAATACAAGGGTAAAAAGAGTTTAAAAATAAAAAGAATTTCAATTTGTCCGACCAAAATACAAAATCTGTAATTTATCGTGGTGTCCTTTGGGGAAACATAAAATATTTCAGGAAGAAAGGGACAAAAATAATAGTAAAAATTTCAATTCCGTAATTTCAAATGATTATACAATTTACCTAATTCGTGTATGAAGGAGTTAGATAAAAAGTTATCTATTTTCAATAGTAGAAACAAAAGAAAAATAGCCAACACGAAATAGATAAAAATCAAACCTTTCGAAAATAGCTCACCTGGCCAAACAAACAGAAGGTATAAAGGCATAGAATTTTGAATTAAAAAAAAAATGTCGATTTTCATCATTTGTCAGGTCATAGCTCCTTATTTTTGTAATAATAATCATTACTGTATTGATTATATCCTATTTAAGAAAACTTAGGTCAAAAAGACAATTGTTGAATATAGCATTACCATCCCCAATACCAAATATTAAAAAAGAATAAGACTAAAATTATTTACACTAAAAAAAAAAAAAGAAGAAACAAGTTTGTAAACAACAAGAACCTAATTTCTGTATCCTTTTTTAGAAGGTAATTACAAAAATTAAAATGAATATAAAAATTACAGTCCACTAAAATCGAAGAAAACATTAATATTTAATTAATATTTCACTTTAGGCACTTTTTGTGGCCCCTCGCAGGATGTTCAAGCATAAGGTTGAACATGAAATTAAAACATAAACAATTTTAAAATTTTTGGAAAATTGCAATTCAAAATAAAATAAATATACAGTCCCCTACATTTTGTTATCCAACATTATAATAATTATTTTAATAATTTTCTAATACCGAGGAAATAGAATAAATAAATGTAATACGAAAACAAAAATACATATATACATAAATAAAATGTTAATCTAAAAACAACACACACTTTTTTGTGGCCCTTTACAGAATGTTCAAGCATTGAACAATATTTTATATACAAATTTCAAAGATAGAGTTTCAAGGGATCGGACCCATGGAAATATGAGATAAACAGCATGGTTTAAAACCGATCCCCTGCAGCCTATCATAAATAACACAAACATAAGCGCATCCGCTTATCGCACTTGAGAAAGGGTCGCATAGCATGTCAACGTGCGGTGCATTGATAAGTAGTTTTAAATAGGTTTAAGATTTCCATGTATCTTACTTATAAGAGAATTGTACTGAATAAAATCAGTTTTGAAACGGAACTCATTGGAGTACGACCTTTATTTTGGGGCTCCTCTTAACACTTTCTATACAATTTCCGCCTTATATAGGCAGGAATTCGACCTCATAGCCTACTACAAACTAAATTTTTCCCCAAAAAACCAAAAATTGAATATTGAATATTTTGGAAAACCTGGTCCTGCTCTTTTAAGCTTAAGAGTGCTCATGTCTGCGATGGCATGTTTAGTTTCCTCCTAGGCGGCATAAATTATGCGAAACCATTTTTTATTCCCTCTACTGCTCGTAGTGGAAACTCTTTGCGGCTTATTAAAATTTCTAGCTAGCGGTCCAACAAACCGATATCTTTTGGTAGCTAAGGGAGGCAATTCATTGGACATGTGTGAGGTTTTCTATTATCTGTAAAATGTTGTGATTTATTATGTGTGGGTTCGAGTTGATGTTGCGGCCATAAATTGCGACGCTTTGGAGCCTTTGCCATGGGCCTAACTGTGGCTATGTTTATGCCCTTGCGTTCGCCTGGGCCTTTGCCTCTCATCTTTTACTAATTACTTTTTTTGTACTCCGAAGTAAGTAGCTCTCTCCCAGTTTGCCACAAAGTGTACCTTTCCTGCACATTGGCATGTCCTACTTTAGGGCCCCATCCGCCAACAAGGATGTCAAACTCTTTACAAACGCAGTCAAACGCAGTTTGCCATCAAGTTGCGCTTTAAAAGTGCGTGCAATCGCCTAAGTGGGTCGTTGGTTTAAGGATTCGATGGGTAGAGGGGGATGGTGGTTGGGCGTGCTGGTGGTTGGCTTGGGCGTCAAGGGTTAAGTGTTTTAAAGTGAGCCGCCATTCAGGTCGTTTCTATGTTATCGCAATTTACCAAGCACTCCAAGCCCCGGGAGGCGATACCTCACGTGTTATTATCTTAATTTAAGGCAAGCCATGCCCGGCACGCCCCGGCCCGGCTCGGCCCGGCTTTCCTGCCCCAAGACTCTCCAGTTGATAGAGCTTCAGCTACCATATCTCTTACGTGAATACACAATTATGTATGTGGCACTGTGCGTGTGCATGTGGGGTGGCTTAAAATTAAATTGCTCATGCTTAGAGAAACGAGGACCCGTACCGTTGCTCATTACTATATAGTCACAAGGATGGGGCCCGAAGATGCCTGTGGCTCGTTAGGTTACTGTGTGGCCATATCCCGACTTGAGATTCGTCGAGGGCTCTCCGAGCTCTAGTACATCATTCCAAGAGGGTAAACTAACTATATGAATAGGTGCCCCGAAGTGCAATGGAGGAAAAAAAACTTCTTAGAGAACGTCCTTTCAGGATGGGTTATTAGTATGCAAGAAACTAGGTATGAGATTAAGAAGAATAAGTTATCAGAGGAAGCTACCAGAGAAATACAAAGTATCATATTTTATTTAAGTTCATTTGTTGGTTATAGTGTTTTAACAAGAAAAGTGTTTCCAGCTTAAAGTTCCTGTTTCCTTCTTAATGCTTTTATAATTTGGTTTATGTCGATTCAAGACTAAAATCCTACTTGTTGCATTTTTTGCGAATATCGCTTTTAAGATCCTGAAATTTAATTATTACCAAGGAAAACGTAAATACAACACACAACTTGGCAATGCTCTTTTCCGGCCCAATGCGGCAATCAATGCATGGGGAATGGCATCTGAAAAATCGAAAAAAAAAACGAAAAATCGAAAAGCATTTACGGCAGTTTCTCAATTCGAGGCGAAGGCAGCTGGCACGCCTGAGGGTGTGGGGTTTTGGGGCTTTGGGGATGTTGGTGCAGGGTTGTAGGTTCGCGGCTCAGGGTATGGTAGTGGGCTGTCGGGACAGACGGCATCGGAACCGGACCCCCGGGCTGCGTCGACGTCTGCATTGCACCATGCAAACTCGAACAGCAACAACTCATT
The DNA here is from genome assembly GCA_018153455.1 of Drosophila parabipectinata. Classification (NCBI taxonomy): domain Eukaryota; kingdom Metazoa; phylum Arthropoda; class Insecta; order Diptera; family Drosophilidae; genus Drosophila; species Drosophila parabipectinata. The sequence continues at coordinate 7,041 of JAECYA010000318.1, read as the reverse complement.
TTTTCCATTTTGTATTATTGACAAAGAGGGGTCTGTTTCATTGAATATTTTTCGTTCAAAAGCGAGCCTCTGCGGAGGCCTCTCCCCCCAGCTCAACTCTGGACTCAGAGTCACGGCTACGACGACGACAACGGCCACGGCAAAGGCTCCGGATCCGGATCCGGATCCGAGTACGACTGGCGTCGGGGCCGGGGAGCGTGTCAAAAGTTTGTGCCAAAGGCTAGCAAACAGTTTGCACCAGCAACAATGCTGCCCGCTCGAGACTCTACTCGACATTCTGCTGACCTTTATATTTTTTCAACTTTTCAGCAACAATTTTGTTATGCGATTTTGGCCCTTGTGCCACACACGTTCCAGGAGATCGCCGGCCAGCCCCCCTTTCTGCTGGGCTGTCATAAATGCCTGCAGTTTGGCAGTTTGCGGAGTGAAAGTGATTTTCGGTTGCGTTTCCCAGTGAAAGAGCCGGTTGCTTTGGTTGGTTTATTGCTTTGATTGCAGCTACTAACTTCGGGCTACGGAGACTGATTATGACGGCTGAGGTACGAAATTCTGCGCCTCAAACAACAATCCACATACTGAACTAGAGAAACCAAAAATTAGAGGCTAAGGCCACATCTCAGGTGATCCATTCAGTGGCGGGAACTTACCCAAATGCGGACCAGGAGGCGCATCACCAGGAGCATTTGACACATGGGACCCAGGCACAGAATCGTGAGGAGGCGCAGGCTGGCAGCATGGCTGGTAAAAATCACCAGCTGGCAGATGGCCGTAGCGAAGCATCCGAACATCACCAGGTTAGACAATAGAACCAAAGAGCTAATGAAGCCCGACTTTCAGCGCTGAAAGAGGAGTAGAGGGAGCATTTAGGGGCCACAGGACAAAGCGAATCTCTTGCGGGAACCAGGAGGGCCAAATTAAACGGCAACAACAGGGCCAAATGATGGCGGAACAGGGACTCGAAAAAGAGCCAGCTGGAAGACCTGAGAATTTCATGCCAACTGTGATTTGATTCCGAACCAGCAGGCTCCTCATACACCAGAGGTAAATAGTAGAACGTGTTTACAGGACCAGGAGAGTTAATAGTATCTGACAATAAAACTAAAAAAATAAATATCTTACAAAATCTTTAAAAGGAACTCACCTTGAGCCAGATGTTTAAACATATTGATCACATAGTACAGCATAATATTGTGAAAAATAAGCAGCATGGCATCCTTTTTGAGAGGGTGAATGGATCGCTGAGGAAATTTAATTATTTAACAAACTTTCAAGTCTCATATATTACGTAAAAATACTTACAAAAAACAAATACACCTGGTACAAAAAAATTATGCACGTCACAATCAGCTCGTGTATATCTGCCATAATTTCTGGATTGCCCAAAATAGATGTTTGCAATTTTGTTTAAAGATATCCAAAACAGTATTTGACTGACAATAAAAAGATTATTGGATTGATTTCTAAGCAAGTAGTCTTATAATCTATCGTTAAAGAAACAAACCCATATCTCAATTACTCCAATCTGAAATTAAATATCTTTATACATTTTCATCGACCATTATCCTCAATTTAATCGGCCGTGTTTTGGATTTCCATTCATCAAAAGCTAACAATAACTTAGGTTTTGAGCCACCTCAGTCATTGTACTTGTAATTAAGGGAATCTTGCCCCAGGTTTCTCAGCTCTGCATGTTAGTTAACTAATGGTTTACAATTACCAATTAACCGATTATGCATTGAACCAAGAACGTCCCTTGGTGGCTGCCCGAATCGAAGCATTCAAAACAGTGCAGGCAAAACAAAATAATTTAATTTAAATACATAATGTGCGCTGCAAATATGTTTGCAACCGTACATTGGCATTGGCCAACACGCTAACCCCACAAGATATGTAAACTCATGCGATCCGTACTACGATTGAAAATAAAAAAAAATTTAAATTTATACCGATCCGAATAACTATTGAAAATTTAAATTAAATTTAGATTTATACCGATCACATCGACCCTTTCAGGTCCTGTCGCCTCGACGCTGGCTGCACACGTAACTGAACGGTGGCAACAACTGCAGCAGTAATTGCAACAAACAATTAGCGCCACTTGGATTTATGTTTACGAGCGGCTGCCTCGACATTTTCGGCCACAATGACAGTGCAGCGTCCCCGCTTGCTATCCCCTTATGGTTGTCATCGAGGAAAAGTTGATCAATCAGGGCGTATAATTTATTAACGATTTCGACGGCAAAAGAAAACTAAGAGCACCGATTAACTACCGACTTTTCTCCGATGGAAACAAAAATCGCGGTATGATTTATCGTCGCCCTTCGCTGGTAACTGCATGTGGCTGCAGCATGTAAATGACACCATTAATAGGCGGAGGCGTGGTAAGGTGGTGCTCGCCTGTCGTCAGGCTGCCCTCAGCATTAGTTTAAGGCTAGATAGGCGGGCAATACCATCCGACATCCGACATGAAAATTTAAATAAAATTTTGATTTATACCGATACGAACAACGATTGAAAATTTAAATAATATTTAAATTTGTACCGATTCGAACTACGATTGAAAATTTAAATTAAATTTAGATTTATACCTATTTTTTTTTAGATGCAAAAATTATTCCTAGTTGAAAGCTGGGATGAATGCCTGGCACCGGCACCAAGACTTTTCACTCTTTACTATTTATTAATAAAATTTCAATCGATAAATAATTTTTTTTCAGTGTACTGAATATAAATTTTGACCGATCAAATCCCAAAGAAAGGATTATTTTTTGGGGGAACCGTTCATTGGCTTTTGCAAATTCGCTAACCGGACGAGATATGTAAACTCACGCGATCCGTACTACGATTGAAATTTTAAATTAAATTTAGATTTATACCGATTTTTTTAGAAGCAAATATTTTCCCTGCTTGAAGCTGAGATGAATGCCTGGCACCGGCACCAATGTGCTTCAGACTTTTCAGTCTTTACTATTTATTAATAAATAAATTAAAATGCCTGGCACCGGCACCAAGACTTTTCAGTCTTTACTATTTATTAATAAAAATTCACTCGATAAACAATTTTTTTTCACTATTATGTACTGAATATTAATTTACTGAATTTAATTTATTAATTTATCAAGAAAGGAATATTTTTTGGGGGAATTTATTTTTCATACTCACCAGACGTTGATTTTTATGAAATTCACATCGAGCTAATGGATAATAAAATCCAAGAAAAAATAGTTAACAAGGTAGAAGGTGGTAGCCCTAGAATGGACGAACTACCTAGCCTACCAAAAATTGAGGTCCCCAATTTCTCTGGAAATTCCAAAGATTGGGACCATTTTAATGAGTTGTTTAAGGAGCTGGTTCACTCAAGTATGGATTTAAGTCCATCCTTGAAGCTAAGCTTCCTTAAAAGTGCTCTAAAAGGGGAAACACGAAATGTGGTTTCCCATTTAATGCTTGGCTCAGGCAACAATTACGATGCTGCCTGGGAATTACTGATTAAGCGATATGAGAATAATAGGAAAATATTCTCAGATCAGCTTAATCGCCTCATTGAGCTTCCAAAAATAAATTTGGACTCATATAGGCACCTTAAAAATACAATTGATTCAATCAATGAATCAATTTATATGATGCGCCTAAAAGCAATTCTGACCGAAGAATCAGATTGCATTTTTGCGCATATTATTTTAAAAATTAGATATTGAGGCTCTACAACAATATGAGGGCCAAGTTCAAAAATCAAGTGAAATTCAAAATTTAAAGGATGTCACAGAATTTTTAGACCAACGGCTTAGTTCGTTGTCATCAGTGGAAAATGAGGTCCTAACAAAAAATATTAACACAAGTGACCAAACATGCCCGATGTGCCAAATGCCCGGGCATCAATTAGTTTATTGGTACAAATTTAAAGCATTAAGTCCACAGGAAAGAATGGACGTTGTTAAAAAATGGAACTGGTGCCACTTATGTTTAAAGCACAGTTCTGACACTAAGTGCAACTGCTGGTTAGAATGCTCGTATTGTCACAGAAATAATCACCATAGCACGATACACGTAAATAAGGCAATAGTGAATACATGCGTGACCTCTTAACAAGTGTTGTTGGCCACCGCTTATGTTCAAATAAAAGGTCAAGATGGTGAATTTAAAAATTCAGAGCTTTGATTGACAATGGGTCACAAAGTACTTTAATTTCTAAAAAGGCAGCTCAAAAATTAAAATTGCCGAAAATAAAATCTCCCACACAAATAAATGGAGTATCACCAAATGGTTCCTGTGTTTCAAATCACAAACTAAAATTGACATTCAAGAAAAATAGTAAATATTCAAAAGAATTTAGCACAAATGCAATTATTATACCAAGTTTAAAACAAACTCTTCCCACAAATAATGTAAATGTAAATAAATGTAATTGGAAAGGCTATTATTTAGCCGATCCCAATTTCGATAAATCTGGCCAAATTGATCAAATAATTGGTGCAGATTTATATCCACAAAACGATTTTCGGATGGATTGTGTCAGGTCGCACAAGATCTAATTCCATTTAAAAGTCGATTATTTCTACAGCCTTGGTAAATACAATCCAAGATTGGAGGATAGAAAGAGGAAAATATGTGGAACCTTCGATACAAAATACAAGGGTAAAAAGAGTTTAAAAATAAAAAAGAATTTCAATTTGTCCGACCAAAATACAAAATCTGTAATTTATCGTGGTGTCCTTTGGGGAAACATAAAATATTTCAGGAAGAAAGGGACAAAAATAATAGTAAAAAATTTCAATTCCGTAATTTCAAATGATTATACAATTTACCTAATTCGTGTATGAAGGAGTTAGATAAAAAGTTATCTATTTTCAATAGTAGAAACAAAAAGAAAAATAGCCAACACGAAATAGATAAAAATCAAACCTTTCGAAAATAGCTCACCTGGCCAAACAAACAGAAGGTATAAAGGCATAGAATTTTGAATTAAAAAAAATGTCGATTTTCATCATTTGTCAGGTCATAGCTCCTTATTTTTGTAATAATAATCATTACTGTATTGATTATATCCTATTTAAGAAAACTTAGGTCAAAAAGACAATTGTTGAATATAGCATTACCATCCCCAATACCAAATATTAAAAAAGAATAAGACTAAAATTATTTACACTAAAAAAAAAAAAAGAAGAAACAAGTAAACAACAAGAACCTAATTTCTGTATCCTTTTTTAGAAGGTAATTACAAAAATTAAAATGAATATAAAAATTACAGTCCACTGAAATCGAAGAAAACATTAATATTTAATTAATATTTCACTTTAGGCACTTTTGTGGCCCCTCGCAGGATGTTCAAGCATAAGGTTGAACATGAAATTAAAACATAAACAATTTTAAAATTTTTGGAAAATTGCAATACAAAATAAAATAAATATACAGTCCCCTACATTTTGTTATCGAACATTATAATAATTATTTTAATAATTTTCTAATACCGAGGAAATAGAATAAATAAATGTAATACGAAACAAAAAATACACATATACATAAATAGAATGTTAATCTAAAAACAACACACTTTTTTGTGGCCCTTTACAGAATGTTCAAGCATTGAACACTATTTTATATACAAATTTCAAAGATAGAGTTTCAAGGGATCGGACCCATGGAAATATGAGATAAACAGCATGGTTTAAAACCGATCCCCTGCAGCCTATCATAAATAACACAAACATAAGCTCATCCGCTTATCGCACTTGAGAAAGGGTCGCATAGCATGTCAACGTGCGGTGCATTGATAAGTAGTTTTAAATAGGTTTAAGATTTTCATGTATCTTACTTATAAGAGAATTGTACTGAATAAAATCAGTTTTGAAACGGAACTCATTGGAGTACGACCTTTATTTTGGGGCTCCTCTTAACACTTTCTATACAAATTCCGCCTTATATAGGCAGGAATTCGACCTCACAGCCTACTACAAACTAAATTTTTCCCCAAAAACCAAAAATTGAATATTGACAGATTTGATAGAAAAATGCCAGCCTGTTAGCTTTTGGAAAACCTGGTCCTGCTCTTTTAAGCTTAAGAGTGCTCATGTCTGCGATGGCATGTTTAGTTTCCTCCTAGGCGGCATAAATTATGCGAAACCATTTTTATTCCCTCTACTGCTCGTAGTGGAAACTCTTTACGGCTTATTAAAATTTCTAGTTAGCGGGCAAAAAAACCGATATCTTTGGTAGCTAAGGGAGGCAATTCATTGGACATGTGTGAGGTTTTCTATTATCTGTAAAATGTTATGATTTATTTGTGTGTGTTCGAGTTGATGTTGGGGCCATAAATTGCGACCCTTTGGAGCCTTTGCCATGGGCCTAACTTTGGCTATGTTTATGCCCTTGCCTTTGCCTCTCATCTTTGGTATGTGCCTTTGCCAGGAGCAGTTAAATCAATTATTTTTATCAATATTTCATCAATAATCAATATTTTCAACAACTCATTTTTTCCATTTTGTATTATTGACAAAGAGGGGGTCTGTCGACTGCCGATTTTCATTGAATATTTTTCGTTCAGGGCGAGCCTCTGCGGAGGCCTCTCCCCCCAGCTCAACTCTGGACTCAGAGTAACGGCCGACGACGACAACGGCCACGGCAAAGGCTCCGGATCCGATCCGAGTCCGACTGGCGTCGGGGTCGGGGAGCGTGTAAGAAGTTTGTGCCAAAGGCTAGCAAACAGTTTGCACCAGCAACAATGCTGCCCGCTCGAGACTCTACTCGACATTCTGCTGACCTTTATATTTGTTCAACTTTTCAGCAACAATTTTGTTATTCGATTTTGGCCCTTGTGCCACACACGTTCCAGGAGATCGCCGGCCATCCCCCCTCTGCTGGGCTGTCATAAATGCCTGCAGTTTGGCAGTTTGCGGAATGAAAGTGATTTTCGGTTGCGTTTTCCAGTGAAAGAGCCGGTTGCTTTGGTTGGTTTATTGCTTTGATTGCAGCTACTAACTTCGGAAATTCTGCGCCTCAAACAACAATCCACATACTGAACTAGAGAAACCAAAAATTAGAGGC
>JAECYA010000317.1:0-84299 GCA_018153455.1 Drosophila parabipectinata | reverse complement strand
TCGCTTATATTTTCGCCAATATAAGCGAAAAGACACTGAAATACAAGTTATTAAAAGCGACAGACAAGCTTTTTTTTATAACAGTTGTAATGTGCTAAACCAAAACTAGTGCATTGTTGAAAAAAAAAATACGTACCACGCAATGAGCTCATTGAGCAACGACCAAAAGAACGAGCGTAGAAGTTCAGTGAACCAAAGAAACGGCTTCTACTCTTACTTTTCAACCCGCGATACCGAAGTGGAAAAATCGGCGCTTAAAAGCAACCCGGCTTTACTGACCGCTGAAACCCAAAGGGCACGGTCTTGCTCACCCGCTCTGCTCACTCCGACTCCCGCGTCATGGAGTTCGCAGTGTAAAACCCCCCCTCCAATATCGGAAACAAATTTCGCACCAACAACAAGCAGCGCTACAACTTCTGCAACAACAGCGAAAACCCCTGTAGTACAAAAACAACAACCTCGGAAAGTGCCAAAGCGGCAACGGCCACACAGACTGGAATGGATCGCTACATCCAAATTAAGCGCAAGCTTAGCCCGCAGAGTAATCCGGCAGGCAACAAAACAAAAATTAACCGTGTCCTGAATAACGATAATGAACCAGACAGATCCACTACTAACAGATTTGCCCTACTGGCGGAGGCTGAGGAAAACCAACCAGCCCAAGACACCGCAAAAAAACCCAAGCCCCCTTCAATCTATATTAGGGAAAAAAGCTCGAGTGCCCTGGTCAACAAAATTGCGTCGTTGATCGGGAACGGTGAAAACTTTCATGTTGTTCCGCTTATCAAAGGGAACATCCATGAAACAAAGGTGCAAACCAAGACTGAAGAGCACTTCCGAATAGTGTCAAAATATCTGGACACTGTACAGAAAAACTATTACACGTACCAGCTGAAAAGCAGTAAGGGCCTACAAGTGGTAGTAAAGGGAATAGAACCTGATGTTACCGTCGAGGAAATAAAAACCGCCCTTAAAGAAAAGGGCTTCGCCGCCAAGAATGTTATTAACATTCTAAATAAAGATAAAAAGCCACAACCCCTCTTCAAGGTCGAGCTCGAGCCTGAAAGCAGGTCGCTGAAGAAGAACGAAGTCCACCCAATCTACAACCTGCAATATCTTTTGCATCGGAAAATCACTGTTGAAGAGCCACATAAACGTAACGGTCCAGTGCAATGCACTAATTGTCAAGAGTATGGACACACAAGGTCTTACTGCACACTTCGGGCTGTCTGTGTAGTCTGCGGGGACGCCCACAAGTCCGCTTGCTGAACTACAAACAAGGACAGTACCGTGAAGAAATGTGGAAACTGCGGAGGCAGCCATACGGCAAACTATAGAGGATGTATTGTGTATAAGGAGTTAAAGAGTCGCATGCGGCAAGCGACCGCAACGCGCAACCAAAATCCACAGAATGCGTACGTTTCGTCAAAAACCACGCCAGACGTCTTCTTCGCCAAAGTTGCGAGATCCTCATTCGGTCCACTAAACACCACCAACGGCTTCTCCTATGCCGATGCTCTACGATCTGGAAGGGAAATTCCAATTCAGCCTAACTCTCAAAGCGCTCAACAGGCCCCAGAACAGCCACACAGCAAAACGGAAACTATGAGGCTTACCCTCCAACAAAGTATGATGGAGCTTATGTCATTCATGAAAACGACCATGCAAACGCTTGTTCAAAACCAGAACATGGTGATACAGCTGCTCGTGGCACAACAGTCCAAATAAATTATGCAGGCGCTACGAATATCAATGTGGAACGCCAATGGTGTCTCACGGCATAAACTAGAATTGTCACAATTCTTGACCGAAAACCATATTGACGTTATGCTACTGGTGGAAACGCATCTTACAAGCAAATACAACTTTCATATAAGAGGCTACACAATCTACCGCACAGATCATCCAGATGGGAAAGCCCACGGCGGAACTGGAGTTCTAATCAGAGAACGAATTAAACACCATTTTCACAAAAGGTTTGCAACAAACTTCTTGCAGGCCACATCGCTACAAATTCAGTCAAGCAACGGAATCCTTTCAATTGCTGCCGTTTACTGCCCTCCTCGCTTCTCAATCTCGGAAGGACAATTTATGGACTTCTACAATTCACTTGGGGATCGATTTATAGCCGCAGGAGACTACAACGCCAAACATACGCACTGGGGATCACGTCTAGTGACTCCCAAAGGAAGACAATTGTACAATGCAATTATAAATGTGAAAAATAAACTGGACTACGTTTCCCCTGGAAGACTCGGAAGGCCAACAGACTCACGAAAGCTCCCAGACCTTATTGATTTTGCAGTGACAAAAAACATACCTCGCAATCTAATAAGTGCCAAAGCAGTCTCGGACTTATCATCAGACCACTCGCCTATGCTTCTAACTCTTTTTCAAAGCCCAGGAATAACTGAACACCCCTTCAGTCTGACGACGACAAAAACAAACTGGCTAAAATACAAAAAGTACGTGAGTGCCCACATAGAACTCGCCCCGGATTTTAACATGGAATCGGACATCGACTACACTACGAGCGCCCTGGAAGAAGTACTCGTTGCGGCAGCTAAAATCTCTACTCCTCATAGGAAAGAAGTAGACCGAAACAAACACTTCAAATCTAATCAGCAAATCGAACAGCTCGTGCGAGAAAAGAGGCGCACGCGTCGTGATTGGCAAAACAGCAGATCACCAGCTTCAAAACAACGCCTTAAGGAAGCAACCCGATCACTCGACCAGGCTCTTCACCAACAGGAAGAAAATGCACAGCTGAGGTACATCCAGAATCTCTCGCCAACAAGCACAAAGTACCCCCTGTGGAGGGCCCACCCAAATCTTAGTGCCCCAATTGAAACGACCACCCCCGATAAGAAACTCTTCGGGATGCTGGGCTCGCAGCAACGAAGACCGAGCTGAAACATTCGCCACACATCTCCAAAGTGTCTTCCAGCCAAACCCAGCCTCAAATTCATTCCTCCTGCCAGTAATTCAGCCAGAGTCCTCCCCTCAGCCAGCCGCACCTCCATTCCGGCCGAACGAAATCGAAAAAGTCATAAGAGGGCTAAAAACAAAAAAGGCTCCCGGTGGTGACCTATTGACCCCAAAGATGCTGATCGAACTTCCAAAATGCGCTATAGAGGTCGTCTGCAAACTATTTAACGGAATCATTAATCTTGGCTATTTCCCAAAAAAGTGGAAGAAATCCATTATTATAATGATTCCGAAGCCTGGAAAAGACCACACAATTCCGTCATCATACAGACCAATAAGCCTTCTATCTTGTTTGTCTAAACTGTTTGAAAAATGCTTGTTAACTCGCATAATACCACATTTGGAAGCTTGCAATATCATCCCGGCACACCAATTTGGCTTTCGAAGAAACCATGGAACCATCGAACAAGTGAACAGATTAACATCCGAAATACGCTCAGCCTTCGAACAACGAGAATACTGCAGCGCTATTTTCCTCGACGTATCTCAAGCTTTCGACCGAGTTTGGCTCATCGGACTCATGCACAAAATTAAAACGTATTTGCCAACATACACCCACAAGCTACTGGAATCATACCTCTTCAAAGGGTATTCTCAGTGAGATGCAACGCAGCTACTTCGGGCGACTACACCATCGAAGCTGGAGTTCCACAGGGAAGCGCACTCGGGCCGTGTCTATATGTTTTGTATACTGCGGATATTCCTACGAGCGCACAACTAACAGGGCATCATGCCCTCCGCTTTTACTAAACGGTATGCAGATCCCTCAAGCTAACGACGTAACGTACCTTGGCGTTCACCTTGATAGACGACTTACCTTGCGTAAGCACATCGAATGCAAAAAGATGCATCTAAAACTGAAAGCCAGCAGCCTCCACTGGATCATAAACTCACGATCGCCACTGTGCCTAGACTACAAGTTACTACTGTACAATTCAGTCCTAAAGCCAATCTGGACGTATGGCTCCCAGCTGTGGGGGAACGCGAGCAGCAGCAACATAGACATCATACAGCGCGCACTGTATTGGTATGTTCGCAACGAAAACATCCACCGGGATCTGGGCATCCTCGCAGTGAAAGACGAAATCCAGAAGCAAAAAGAGTCATACAAAGAAAAACTGTCTTCGCACCCAAATTTTCTCGCTCGGGGATTGACTCGGGTTTCTAGCGTATCCCGCCTTAGACGCAACGACCTCCCAACCCAGCAATCGATTTTTAGGGCCGTCTAACTCCGTATCAGTCAATATGACTGTTAGTTAAGTTAAAAATATAAGATTTGATACACCTCTTGTTAGTCTCGCAAAGAGAAGATTCAAGAAATAAAAGCAACGTTAAAATAAAAAAAAAAAAAAAAATTTATTTTTAATAAACAGACGTCGATAAAAAAAGGAAAATTTTTTGTTTATATGTTTAAATAAAAAATTTTTTAATTTATTTGTTAATTAGCAAAAAAAAAAAAAAATTTTGACTAATATAAAAAATTTTTAATTTTAATTATTTAATTAATAAATTAAATTCAAAAAACGAAAACGAACGAAAAAGATATTTAATTAAATATCTAGCGAAAACGAAAAATAATTAATTAATATGGCGAAAAAGATAAAATAATTAATTAATTATTGATAGTCGAATTATGTTGATAGTCGAGGCACTGAATATCCAAAAAAAAATAGTTGGTTGCCAATGACACCGAAAAAGGTGTATACCCCACAATTATAGGGTAGCGCGTCACTTGGCGTTCCGGTAAAATAAAATGCGCCAAACTAATGCATATACATACATACATACATATATAGCAGCGGACAACGGTTGTAGCGAAAACGAAAATATTACCGCTGCATATATTTGTATGTACGCCAAATTATTTATGCACGTAAATATGTATTATATTTGTACATACATATATTTGTATATAAATAAATGTTTGGCTGCACTAAATTTAACTATTTTGTTTGGCGAAAACGAACGAGGGGTAAAGGGGAGGGCGACAGTGATGTGGATATGTATTATGTATTTACATGATATTCTTTTTCTTTTCTGTTTTCATTATGTGTTTCCAACATTTTCTCTTGAGTATTTTTCAAAAGTTGAGGAATGTTATCGTGCTCTATTTTATTATATAGTACGTCAAAAGGTTTTTGGTTTGTTGTAGAGTGAATGCTCTGATTATATTCTTGAGCGGCTCTTATTACTATTTCGGAAAAGTTAGTTAAATTAAATTCTTCTTTAAGGCTTCGAGCTAATTCTGTTATTGTAGAATGTGCCCTTTCAACCTGTCCGTTTGACGTGCTGTGCCTCGGGTCTGCGTAATGTAAAGTTAAATTGCACCTTTGTGCGAAAGATTTAAATTGGGCCGAGGTAAAGCTCGGTTCATTATCGGTCATTATTACTTTTGCTTGAGGAAAATGTTGAAGAATTCCATTACTTTATTTTCGATATTTAATTTATTTTGGATTTCTTTTACTACTAGAAATTTTGAGTAAGCGTCAATACAAGTTATGAAAGTAAGACTTTGCGCGTAATATATGTCGATGTGTAAATTTTCTCCTTCTTTACTTGGAATTGGGGTTTCCCCAATTGGAATTTTTATTGGGTGCCTGTTATATTTATTTTCGTTACAAATCACACAATTTTTAATATATTCTTTTAATTTTTTAAAACAGTTTGGCCAATAATATAATTCACTGATCTGTTTGTAATTCTCTTCTAGCCCCCTATGAGCACGGCTGTGTGTTTCTTCTATTATTATCGCTTTATCTTCCTTGTTTTCTACGTCTTAGGGAAAGATTCTTGTAAAAAGGAATGTGTTTGTGAAATTATTTTTTAAAGGTAATTGAATTTGAAATAAGTCCTCTAAGGTACAATGAATTCCTACCGTAATGTTAGGTGGAAGATACTCTCTTAATATAGTTATTAAATTTACTGGTGTGTCATATTCAATTAAATGTCGTGTCCTGTCAAAAATTTTCGGTGACTTATGTATTGTATACCTACCCGTTGTTAATAACAGTTGTTGTTTAAATTGATTTAACGGTTTACGGGTCTCTTGTATTACATTTTCAAAACTACTTTCAGCTGAATGCTGTGTGTTCTGATCTGAGTCTGACTGGTCTGTTTGTTTTATATCGCTGTCAGTAATATTATTTATCTGAATTCGAGATAATGCGTCTGCAACTACATTTGTTGTACCGGGCTTAAATGTTATTTTTGGTGTAAAACTTTGTATGAAAGAATACCATCCTTTCATATCTACATTGGGATTTTTATCCGAAATTGTGTAAGATAAAGATTGATGGTCGGTTTGAATTTCAATTCCAATAACTCCGTATAAGTTATTTCTTAGATTCTTAAGAGCCCTTACTATCGCTAAAAGTTCCTTCTTATTGGTAGCATAAGCTTGTTCTGGTTTAGACAAGGTTTTTGAAATAAAAATGATTGGTTTTCCTTCTTGAGATAAAACTGCACCAATTGCGACGTCTGATGCGTCGGTGGTCAAGGTAAATTTTTTATTATAGTCCGGTTGAACTAGTTCTACTTGAGCAATGAGATTTTCTTTCAGCTCGTTAAAAGCTTTAATTGCTGGTTCATCCAGCTGAATCAATATTTTTGTTGACATTCTTTTTGAGATTTTGCCATTATGACCTCCAAGATATTTTGTTAGAGGTTTGGCTATGTAGGCGTAGTTTGAAACAAATTTTCTATAATAGCCCGTAAAACCTAGGAAACTTCTTAGTTCCCGAATATTTTCTGGAAGCGGATATTTTCTAATGGTTTCAATTTTCTCTGGGTCTGTCTTGATGACGTTATAGGATACCCTGTATCCTAGAAAACGGGTTTCGCTTTTGAAAAACTTGGATTTTTCTAAAGAGATTTTCATGTTTGCCCTCAATAATATATTTATAATTTTGTTTAGATCTGTATAGTGTTGTTCAATTGAGTTTGAGAATATTATAATGTCGTCCATATAGACATGACATGTTTTCCCTATTTGTTCTCTTAGAATATTGTCCATTGCTCTCTGAAAGATTCTTGGTGCATTTGTTAATCCGAATGGCATTCTTAAAAATTCTTTGTCCTGTCAAAGATTTTCAGTGACTCATGTATTGTATACCTCCCCGTTGTTAATAACAGTTGTTGTTTAAATTGATTTAACGGTTTACGGGTCTCTTGTATTACATTTTCAAAACTACTTTCACCTGAATGCTGTGTGTTCTGATCTGAGTCTGACTGGTCTGTTTGTTCTATACGCTGTCAGTAATATTATTTATCTGAATTCAAGATATTGTGTCTGCAACTACATTTGTTGTATCGGGCTTAAATGTTATTTTGGGATTGGGGATACATTGGGATTTTTATCCGAAATTGTGTAAGATAAAGTTTGATGGTCGGTTTCAATTTCAATTCCAATAACTCCGTATAAGTAATTTCTTAGATTTTTAAGAGCCCATACTATCGCTAAAAGTTCCTTCTTATTAGTCGCATACGCTTGTTCTGTTTTAGACAAGGTTTTTGAAATAAAAGTAATTGGTTTTCCTTCTTGAGATAAAGCTGCACCAATTGCGACGTCTGAAGCGTCGGTGGTCAAGGTACATTTTTTATTATAGTCCGGTTGAACTAGTTCTACTTGAGCAATGAGATTTTCTTTCAGCTCGTTAAAAGCTTTAATTGCTGGTTCATCCAGCTGAATCAATATTTTTGTTGACATTCTTTTTGAGATTTTGCCATTATGACCTCCAAGATATTTTTTTAGAGGTTTGGCTATGTAGGCGTAGTTTGAAACAAATTTTCTATAATAGCCCGTAAAACCTAGGAAACTTCTTAGTTCCCGAATATTTTCTGGAAGCGGATATTTTCTAATGGTTTCAATTTTCTCTGGGTCTGTCTTGATGACGTTATAGGATACCATGTATCCTAGAAAACGGGGTTTCGCGTTTGAAAAACTTAGATTTTTCTAAAGAGATTTTCATGTTTGCCCTTAATAATATATTTATAATTTTGTTTAGATCTGTATAGTGTTGTTCAATTGAGTTTGAGAATATTATAATGTCGTCCATATAGACATGACATGTTTTCCCTATTTGTTCTCTCAGAATATCGTCCATTGCTCTTTGAAAGATTCTTGGTGCATTTGTTAATTCGAATGGCATTCTTAAAAATTCGTATTTTCCATTATTTATTGAAAAGGCTGTTTTTTCGACATCAGATTATTTCATTAGTATCTGATGAAATCCTGACTCTAAATCTATTGTTGAAAAATATCTTGCTTTTCCCAAATTTGATAATTTTCAGGTATAGTACTTTCATTCAATTTTTTGTAATCAATGACGAGTCTTAATTTACGGCTTCCGTCTTGATTCTCTCCTTTCTTTGGGACTACCAGAAGTGGTGAAATGTAAGGGCTTCTGCTAGGCCTTATTATTTTTTCTGATAACATTCTTTTGATTTCGCTATTCACGAAGTCGTTGACAGATAGGGCATACGGATATTGCTTCCCGTATATGGCCTATTTGCCAATATTAAAGGAATTTGCATATTTATCTTTGAATGTATTGAGCGGCAGAATTCGAAGCCACCAAAATCAGAAAACCGTGTGTATGCTTCGGAACTTTATTTGTGACTGACAAATGTAGCGAAAGAAAAATGAAAAAGTTGTTATACATAATTTTCTTATTCTTTATTTCTTAGGACCATACAAGCGTGCATTGCATCATCCTAATATTGTACCGGGTACTTTATTTTCTACACCCTTCCTCAATGCAAGCTTGTTTACAAAAATGATTATCAAAACAAATTAAACATTTTTGTAAACTCTTCGTGTTTTGTTTTAGGAAGATTTTTTGTCAAAATATCTGCAATCATTTCAGTTGTACATTTGTATTTCAACAAAACTTGCCCTTTCTTTACAACTTCTCTAACAAAATGATAACGTATATCAATGTGCTTAGTTCTGGAATGATGAACAGGATTCTTGGTTAACGCCTGCGCACTCAGATTATCCCCATACACGACGATCGGGGTGTCGTTGTCTCCGCAACCGATCTCCATAATCAGCCTTCGCATGACTATCGCCTCCTTAAATGCCGCCGAAAGTGCCATGTATTCCGCCTCGGTACTGCTTAACGCCACACTTCGCTGCTTTTCCGAACGCCAAGAAATCGGACCACCTGCTAACAAGTAGATGTAACCAGTATATGATTTCCTGTCAAGCCTATCGCCTGCCCAATCCGCATCCACGTATCCACAGAACGACTGACCACATTGCCGATAGTGTAGTTTCATGTCAATCGTAGATGAGAGGTATCTAAAGATGTGCTTTATGCCAGCCATGTGTTCAGCATGTGGGTTTTGATTCCGCTGGGCCAATTTCGACACCGAATGCAATATGTCTGGCCTTGTTGTAAGAGCTAGCCACATAAGCTCTCCTACTATGGACTGATACGTAGTGGGATTCACCTTTTTGCATTGAGGGGCTTGTACAGTCTACTTGGAAACCAGCATCCAAAGGTGTCTTCGCCGACTTGCAAAAATCACTTCCATGGGTATGCAAAAGATCCTTGATATATTGCGTATGTCCCAAAGTAATTGCTCCAAGATCACCGTCTCGTTCGATTTCCATGCCCAGGAAATGGTTAAGTTGACCCTTGTCAACACACTCGAATGATTGTGAGATGCTGCTCTTGATTTTCAGCAAATCCTCGTGCGATTGGCAAGCTATAATTATATCGTCAACATATACAAGGATTAGTACAAGATTACCTTCGCCACAATTTTTGTACAAACATGGTTCGTTATCACAGGCAACGAATCCCATATTGACCAATACGCCATTTAGCTTCTCGTTCCAGGCCCTTCCTGATTGTTTCAAGCCATATATTGCTCTCTTCAAAAGCAATACTTTGTCAGGATTTGATTCATCTGAGTACCCTTCCGGCTGCTTCATGTAGACCGTCTCACTCAGATCACTGTTGAGATACGCGGTGCATACATCCATTTGATGAAGATGTAGCTTAAGCTCCGCCGCCAGTGCTATAATAAAGCGCACACTCTCCAATCGGCATACTGGCGAAAATGTTTCTTGGTAATTTACGCCAAACTGCTGAGCGCATCCTTTTGCTACCAGTCGAGCCTTGAAACGTTCTATTTGGCCATCTTTATCACGCTTCACGTTGAACACCCACTTGCATCCAATGGCTCGCTGATCTTTGGGTAAATCAGTGACTTGCCAAGTCTGGTTGGCAACCAGAGAATCATATTCTCTTTCCATGGCTTCACGCCACTCCTTTGCATTATTACTCTCCAGCGCCTCTCTGCAAGTTAACGGAATCGGAACATTTTCCGAAATAAGGGCGCCTAGGATATTGTACTGCTTCTTTGGACGTCCAGGTTTTCCAGTCCGAATGATCTTAGGGCGGCCGGGGCCCCTGCGTGCCTCCTCCTCGACATGCTCACCCTTTTCTTCAGCACTCTCGTACTGATCCGTGCTATCATCGGAGCTGTCGGCGTCGATGGATGAGTCAGAAACGACTTCTGCATCTCCGAGTCCCTGCTGCTGACGGTCCTCCTCCAGGTCCTCCAGCTCGATCGTCACAGTATCATCCTTGGATGCCACGTCATGATGTTCATCAAATAATACATCCCGTTTTTCGACCAATTGTCCAGTTGATGGGTCATACAGTCGATAACCTTTGGCTGCAACAGAATACCCAACCATAATGTACTCCTTTCCCTTAGGTTGAAATTTGCTGCCCTTCCTCGGACCCTTGTCCAGAGCAACTGCAAGAGATCCAAAAACCTTTAGATGTTTTGCATAAGGTCTCTTACCCGTCCACGCTTCCATAGGAGTCATACTCTCTAATGCGCTGGTAGGGGAACGATTTCGCAGATAAACCGAAGTGTTGACAGCTTCTGCCCAAAAACGATCTCCCAGTCCCGCCTGGACCAGAAGGCATCTTGACATCTCCACTAGCGTACGATTTGCCCGTTCCGCAACTCCATTTTGCTGGGGAGTATATGCTATTGTTAGCTGTCTGTCGATTCCATGCTGCTTTAGACATTCGTCAAACTGTTTATTGACAAATTCTCCGCCATTATCACTCCGCAGGCATTTCAATCTTCTTCCTGTCTGCCGTTCCACCAGATTCTTGAATTCGATGAATTTAGATAGCACCTCGTTCTTTCCATGCAGGAAATAAACAAAAATCCTCCTGGACTTATCGTCAATGAACGTCAGAAAATACTTGGAACCTCCGAGGGATGGTGTTGGAAAAGGTCCACAAACATCTGCGTGTATCAGCTCCAAAAGCTCCTTAGCCCGATTACTCGTTGCAGATGGAAAAGGTTGAACATGGATTTTGCTAACCATACACGTTTTGCAATTAATATTCTCTGGCAACCGAATATTTTCTATTCCTCGAACTATCCCTTTGGATACCATCTCTTTCAAGCTAGAGAAATTAATATGTCCGTATCTCTTGTGTAGCAAAAATTCCATCAACAGCTGACATGGCAAAACATTTACTTCGGCCACCTTCAAATAAGTACAAGTTGCCAATCTTTTTTGGCTTTCACTATGCATTCTCCATCTTGCATCACCTTGGCATTCTCTATGTCAAAGGTCACCTTGCACCTGTTCTGGACAGCACTGCTCACGGAATAGAAATTTCCGGTCATCTTCGGAACGTAGAGAACATCTTTTAGTGTCAACATGCACTGGCCTGTCTGTATCTTGACGTCACCTATACCTTCTGCTTGAAGGAAACCAGCATCGGCCAGTCCGATCTGTTCAGTGTGCTTCTCAAACTTTGTGAATAGCTCTCTTGCGCAACACATATGGCTTGTTGCGCCACTATCCAAGCACCATGTTGAATTGTCAATTTTGTTGACGTCACAGGCGTGCAACAGGCTGCTTTGTCGATTCACCATACTTCTTGATTCCATACGATGATCTCCCTCACCCTCTCTTCGACACTGGGACTTAATGTGCCCTTGCTCACCACACTTGAAACAAACGATATTTTTCGTTTCTTCTGTCCATACGTTTTTGTCTGTGAGTTGTGCTTGTGTATTGCAGCAAATGCTTTAGTGTCGACTCGTTCCTCTATTATTCCTTTTCTTTCGCTCTCCTCCTTTAACTTTATGGTGAGAATTTCGAACGAAGGTAACTGATCTCGTGTTTCCATAGCGACCACGAAATGTTCAAATTGCTCTGGAAGACTTGATAGCAAAACGATAGTGCGAAGTTCGTCGTTTATGTCTATTCCAACTCCAGTTAGACAATCCAGAATTTCCACAAATTCACTTATGTAGGTCGTCATGCTCTGCCCTTGCTCCATCCGTTTATTGAGCAGTTTCTTGTATAACTGTACTTTTCGTACAGGTCCGCTTGGTTGATGAACTTCCTTCAACTTGGTCCATGCCTCCACAGCCGTTAAGCAATTCTTGATGTAGGCCAATTGAGATGTCTTGACACTCAATGTTATTGTCGCCAACGCCTTACTGTCCAAGGCCGCAAACTGTTGTCCTTCCGGAACATTCGTTTCAGTTAGCTCTCCAGACGTAACACTCCACAGACCGGAATGCACTAATACAGATCGCATCTGTATTTTCCATGTATCATAGTTTGTCTCCTCTAACTTATCAATTTGATAAAGAGCACTCATTGTTCTTAATCTTGAGTCACACACCGAATAACTTGAACTCTCTAGTGCCTGGGCCCATAACCTATTGAGCGGCAGAATTCGAAGCCACCAAAATCAGAAAACCGTGTGTATGCTTCGGAACTTTATTTGTGACTGACAAATGTAGCGAAAGAAAAAATGAAAAAAGTTGTTATACATAATTTTCTTATTCTTTATTTCTTAGGACCATACAAGCGTGCATTGCATCATCCTAATATTGTACCGGGTACTTTATTTTCTACAGAATGCTCCTTTTCAATATAGTGAACTATCTTTTCCCTCAATCCGCCTAATTGGTACCTATATTATTTATTTGATTTTTGACGGTATTTACTTCGTCGGCACTCTCAGGATTTTTAATTCCCAAGATATTTTTATTTTTATTGACGGATATTTCTACGTCGGCGTTCTCAGGATTTTTAATTCCCAAGATATTTTTTTTTTATTGACGGATATTTCTACGTCGGCGCTTTCAGGATTTTTAATTCCCAAGATATTTTTATTTTTATTGACGGATATTTCTACGTCGGCGTTCTCAGGATTTTTAATTCCCAAGATATTTTTATTTTTATTGACGGATATTTCTACGTCGGCGCTCTCAGGATTTTTAATTCCCAAGATATTTTTATTTTTATTGATTTATTATAGCTCCAATTTTTTTTAATAAATTGAATCCAATTAGAATATCAGATTCTAAACCTTCGATTTCATAAAATAATTGTTTTGTTTCAAATATATTTATAATATGGTAATACCTAAAAATTGAGTAGCCATGAACTGTTGTTACCTTTTTGTATATTGGTAGCTCGTTTTTATTTTCAAAAATTCCCCTTTTTATGTAACAAGCAGTGGCTCCTGTATCTATTAAAACATTTAGCTGCTTCTTGGTTTTTCGATCTATCCTATTTAAATAAGGCATTCCTTAAATGGTCTTCATTAATATTATATAATCTGGTTAATTTATTAGCTGGCTGACTTTCTGTTCCATCTGATTCCCTTTCTTGAGCTTGAGTTTGCTTTCTATTTTGATTTGTGTTATATAAATTTGAACGATTTTTATTTTGATAATAATTATTATTATATCTACCTTGATTATCGTTTGCCTGCCAATTATTATATCTTCCTTGCTTACTATTTGCCTGCCAATTTTGGCTCTGCTGCCGATTGTTATTATATTTATTCTGTAGTTGAATCGGTGGGTCAACAACATCCATTGGCTCGATAGCTTGTTGCTTATGATTATTATTTTGATTATTATTTTGCCAAAAATTTACCTTTTGTGGCCAATTGTAATTTTGGTTATGATTAAAATTATTTCCCATTTTAGTGGTATTATTATTGTTTGGTCATTGAGCGTTTTCAATGCCGTAAATAAAAGACGAAATTCATAAATTTTGGACGTTACAAATGTTTATTCCTGCATGCAGATGAAGCCGGATGATTCGCAGATAGATCAGCTTATGGTGCATGCAGGGACTCAAGTAATATACAGAGAGAGGGCGGCCCGACAAGTCACTTCGAGCTAAAGCTCTCGAAAGTGGAGAGGGCGGCCCGACCTAGACATTGCCGAGCTAAAACCCTCTATGGAAAGCTTGTTGAGTCGAGCGGCCGAGAGAGAGTCGGCTTGCGATCAACAAAGCCTTTGTACAAACTTAAGCCTAATAAATAAACACTACACTAATCATTACACTAAACATTACATAAACATTATTTAAACATAAACATTAAACGCCGTGCTGCTGCTTGACCCGACAATTATTTTGCCGTATTTGATCAAATCGTAAGTCGTTTCCCCGATATATACTTTCATTTCTAAATCAATTAAACCTATTTGCGAATTGAGCACGGAAGTTGTTTGATTCTAATTCTTGGACCTTTGCCAAAGAATTGGGCATATCTGGTGGATTTAATGAGAAAAAGAGTTCTGAAATAGATCCATTAAGTCCGGATATGAATACTCCCCTAGCATTCCCTAGCGAACGCTCTCGCCGTCGCCTGAGGCTTCCACCATAAATCGGCTATATCTTCAAGAGTTTTTGAAATTTTTACTTGAAATTTTCAGGGAACATTCTTGAATAGTTACAAGTTCAAATTAATTTAAAAACAAAAAAAACAGAGAATGGGGGGGGTCCCCTTAAGCTTTTATAAAGAAATAATAAATTTGGAATCAGATAATATTAAAAGGGATACTAATAATAGGTCACAATGGGAAATTAAATAAAATAAAATAAATAAAATTAAATTACATAAAAGTAATAGAACTAATTTTATCACAATTAATATCAACTAGATCAAAAAGAGGGATATATGAGTTAGGCACCGTTTGGAAATGGTTAGCTGGAACTCCGGACCATGATGCTTTTATTACAGTTCAGAATAAAATTAATGAATTAATTGAAAACAATCTATTAGCAGTCTATTATCAATTCCCGATTATTCAAAGAAATAGAATCTCTTTCCTATGATTTTAAAAAAGTATTTGTTGATCAAGATTTACCACTTCGAAAACATCGCTTGCGGTTATTAACATTTGATCTGCAAAATTTAATTGACACAATCACTCTAGCAAAAATTGACGTTTTTTATACCAAAATTTTAAATAATGATGACATCTTGCAAATATTAAAACATGAACAAAAACCAGTAGTTATAGCTGATTTAAATGACATCTCTTCTTTCAAAATCGCTTTGCATAAAGAACTATTAATAATTTATATAAAATACCCAATAATAAAAAACAGATGTGCAGTATACCACGCTAGAGCGATTTCCCAAATCGATGGAAAACTAGTATTAAGCAATCAAGTCGCAAAATGCGAAAATGTTTTTTATGAAATGTCTAAGAACTAACTTTTTAATAATTATTGCTCTTTAAGTAACAAAAAAACTTGTTTTACCCGATTATTGTATGAGTAAGAAATCAACCTGTAAAAAAATAAAAGAAAAAAATAAAAATATAGACATCATACAAGATGGTGCCATTCTTATAAATGGGAACAATATTGTTAACAACTCCCATTTAAACGGTTCGTTTTTAATAACATTAATGGTACAACTAAAAGTAATAATATCTCATATACCAATTTGGAAAATAAAATTCTTGAATACTTAACTACGAACCACTTCAAAAATTATGAAATATCCGATTACATATTATCAAATAACTCTGATCTTTCTTTAGATAAAATAAAAATTTTAAACCCTTTCGTTAAAATTAAGAATACTAAAATATTACTTACCTTTATATCAGAGGTCGGCACCCCAATACATTGATATTATTTTACCGCATTAGTGTTAGTAACGTATAGCAGAAAGTAGGCTTTGAACATGACGTTTCACACATTTATACTGTGTGTGTGTGGCAGAGCTCGGGCAGAGAAATTTCCTATGCCCCCGAGATAGGGCCGTGCCGACCTCTGCTTATATTATTAATTTTAATCATTATACAATAGATTCTTTCACTAATTATAAAATACAATAATGCTATATTTTCAATCTCTGCATTTGCCTTTGGCTTTGTCTTTGGCACAATTATCCAATCCATAAATCCAAGCCACTTATGGCTTTCCACTTATGAATTTTATAAACAATATTTTTAAACTCGGCATTTGCTTTCGGCTTTGTCTTTGTCTCTGAGGTTCGATGTCGGTTCCCCATAAACAAATCAAAATCAAAAGTAAACATCAGCTTCCCTCCGAAGCTCAATCAATTACGCCTTTTGCGTTTCAAGTGCCCACCAAATTGCATCGATCAGCTTAAGGGGTTACGCCACCCTGAAATTTTCAAAAAATTCAATTTTTTTTATTAAATTTAAAAGACTATATTCTTACGCGTATTTTAAGACGTCCCCGAAGACAATATCTTGATAATTATGGAAGTTATGTTTATTTGAAATCGGCACGGCAGGAGGGCACCTAAGACACTTCTTTTTCTTCTTTTGCGTTTTTCTCGAAACCACTTTTTTCAATACGGTGGGCATGATAACTAAAAAAATTCAACCGATTGACTTGAAAATTGAAACACATCTTCTTACATAGATTTTCCACAGAGTGACGTAGGATTTTTTCGATCCAATGGATAGAAATTTTTTTTTGCAATTTTTAGTACGAAATTTTTTGCCCAAAAATTGAGTCAATATTTGAAGTGCTCTCATTTGCGAAATTTTTTTTTTTTTTCTTAAACGGCTACGTCACTCTGTTCCAAATTTATCACTTTTTAAAAAAAATTTTGTTTACTTGATTGAGATGAAAATTGACACGTGAATCATGCCCACCATCAAGGAGCACTCCGGAAAAACCGATGATCGCCGATGTTCATATCTCCGCCATTTTGTATAGAAAACAAGTTTTTTTCAGAATCTATAAAGCTCATTAGTTGTATTGAATAGAAATAAAAGTGTTAGTCACAAGAAATTCCTGAAAAACCGTCCCGTTTCCACGCGGTCAGGGTGGCGTAACCCCTTAATCGAATTTCACAATAAGATGCGACATTTTCATCTTAAGCCTCTAATCTAAACACAACTGATGGCCGAGGTTCTTTGGATCAGATTTAGATTTAAGAAGTCAGTCCTATTTAGACCGAGTCCGCGAACGGTTGACGGAAAATAATTAAGAATAAAAATAAAAAAAATATTACATATGTCTTGTAATAATTATGTTTAATAAACAAAGTTTTAACACCAAGTTATATAATTAAAAAAAAAATTTACATTTTTTTATTCACCCAACTACAAACAATTTAACTTACATGCATACACGGATATGACGCAAGAAATCCGCCGATTGCCTATTTACTCCCTATTTCGGTCCCTGAAAAAAAAATGAAAGTTTGAATGTAACTTTAAGAAAACAGAGACCAATAAACGTATTTGATCGTAGTAAAGACTCATCGGATGTTGATGGTAATTTTTATATTTTTGTCCGTAAAATTAATCGTTTATCCATATCTGTATTATTTCCATACATTTGTGCATCTAAGATTGTGTTAAAAGTAAATTTATATTATTTATAAATATTGCAGATCCGCCAGCATAAAAAAATTCGTCAGATAATGGCATTGACAAATGGCATTCGACAAACATTCGACGAATGGCATTCGACAAACATTGAAACAAATCTCAATGACCCTGGAGAACGCTCTAAAAATTTGACAATTTCGCAAATTGACATTATTAATGAGAAAGGTCCTATCAGAGTTAAAAATATCCAATATCCTCAAAACGTTGAGGATCGTCATTTTTCCGATTTTCACTACTGTTGCGTTTTATCAAACGGAGAACGTGTCGATCGACGATGGCTAGTCTACTCCATAAAAAAGGATTTTTTATTCTGCTCTTGTTGTAAAATTTTTCAAATCGGCCCAAAAACAAATTATCGATTTGCAGTTCTTGGGTTTCAAGACTGGAAACATATAACTCCAGCAATAGAGAGCCACGAGTTATCACAAACTCACTTGCTAAACTTCCAAAGGTAATTTTCACTTGCTTAACAGATGAGAATAGCCTTATCTTGACTTGATTAACGAAAGTAGCAAATATTTGCTTTGAGTGACCGTAAAACATACCTTAACAAAATCGTGCAGTGATTACAACCTAAATTTGAAAAAAGAATGCGTATTTTACCGCAAAATTCATAAACCGACATTCTGAAAATAATTCATCGTTACATTGCAGGTGGATAGAATCTGAATTAATATTTAAACAAGTATCAGGAATTGATAATAAACTTCAAATAATGATACTGGACGAAACGATGCGCTGCCGAGAAGTATTCAAGAATTGCATATCTCGTTGTACTTAGCAGAACATAATTTGGCTTTTCGAGCTCCAATATGATGGGAAACAAATCAGGGGTTCAAGCACGAATCTTGAAAATGAATCCTCGAGCATACTTCATCCCCTTGCGCATTTCACAGCTTACATTTAGTATTATGTGACTTGGCCGAAAATCGTCAAGCAGATTAAGTTTTTGGCATACTGAATAAAGTTTACTGCATTTTTGGATCATCAACACAGATATTTTCGATTTTGCATAAATATGTTGCGATTGGTGATGGGAGAGTCGTATAAACAGTGTCAAAGCAGTAAAGTTTCAACTTAAAGGTGTTGTCGAAATTTTTTCGGAGTATTCTTGCTTAGAGTCAGATCTTGTAAATAAACACAAAGTTGAGTCTATAGTAGTAAAATGATGAAAATGGAATTCGTCGTAGGTCCAGTTGTTTGGTACGATATTTTGGTTGCTGTAAATGTAGTGAGCAAAAAATTGCAGTCAAAAGATATGGTACTTGATGAAGCTGTGAAAGAGCTAACAGAAATTAAAAGTTTTTTATCCGAATATCGCTGTACTGGGTATGAGAAAGCATTACTTGTAGCCCTTAGAAGATCTCAATGTAGAACCCACATTCGAAACAAAGAAAATCCGAAAAGTCAGAAAACAATTTGAGTATGAGGGTCATGGTGATCCTCTGAATTTAGAAAAATTTTTACAAATTTTACACCGGAAAAAGTTTTACAAATATTTCAACGTCGTTGTAGATGGAACTTTTTCTGCTGTGTCTGCACGGTTTGACAATTCGAGAATTACGACAATCTGTTTGGATTTCTGTACGATCCGAAAAGATTGAAAAAAATGCCTGAAGACGATTTATTAAAGCATTGTTAGGACCTAGACTTAGCGCTTTGTTACGAAAACGAGAAGCACCTGGATGGTGCTAAGCTTTTTTCGGAACTCATAATTTCCCGGCATTTTGTTATGGATGAGATGCAAAACTCTATTTAGGTTCTTCGATCTCTCCGTTCTTACGGTAGTGGTTACCCGAACACGAATATTAAATATCTATAACAGATATAATATAATATATTAGATATATTCCCATATCTAATATATTCCCATATATTCCCATATATTAGATATGGGAATATACTATTCCCATATCTGTGGCTAGAGGTGAGAGATCGTTCTCAAAATTTAAATTAATTAAAAACTATTTGAGATCAAGTATGGCTCAGGACCGCTTATCATCGCTCGCCATTTTCCAATCGAAAAGGATGTTTAATGTTCGACTGATTTCGACACTGTCATAAACACATTGCACTATGGTCCCAGTGCAGCATAAAATCGAAAAAATTATGAAACTATTTTTTGAATATGCACAAAATTTTGATGAATAGACATTCCAAATAAATAAAATTATAAATTTTTGTGAGCTTTATTGCAACCCTGTTTATTTAGCGCGGTCATTTAACCAGCTGATTCATTGCCATTCTGAAACTTGCAAATTGTTGGCAACTTTAAGGCAAAGTTGCCTTTAAGGCAACTTGTGTCTGTGTTGTCAAATGTTTTGTAAGTCTCTATTTAGCAGGAATGTGTTATAAAAGTAGTTGTGTTTTGTGGAGTGTTACTTTTTCAGCGCATATCGGCGCAAGCAACTAACCAGGTTAATTTACTTATAAATATATAGGAATTCAAATTTAATTGGTCTTCTTTGCCCCTTTTCGAAAAAACAATACATGTAGCAGGTGTTTATGAGTTCTCTCATGCAGCGTCTTCTATGAAAAACAACGGCGTTTCCGCCTTAGGGCTGGTCAAATTTAAAAAACAAAAAAATCGAAATTCGACAAAAAAAGCCCGGAAACTGAGGTTTAAATAAATCTTATAACTAATATTAAGTAAATATTAAGTAAATTAGGTAAAATTGTAGTTATTTTTATGAAGAACTTAAGTTTATGTAAAAATTAAGTAAAAATGACAGTATACCAACTTTTAATGTATGGGGCGGCCATAGGCGTGGCAAATTTCCAAAACAATAAAATTCGAAAATCGAAAATAATAGTTCAAGCATATAGAAAAATTTAGCCCAGTATATCTAAACTTGGAGTTAGCAAACAAACGGCGTTTCCGCCCGTGGTCAAATTTAAAAACAAAAAAATCGAATCGACAAAAAAACGGCGTTTCGGCCCATAAAAAAAAAAAAACTCGGAAGCATGGCATACATGTCTAAATTGAAAAAAATTAATTTGACAAATAAAGAAATAACCGGCCAGTCCTTTAAACTGTGTTTGGTTTTTGTGACAATCTTGTTTCACTTTGCAGCTACGATTCTCCACCGTTCATTACACAAAAAATGTTGAAGGCGAAGCATTGAAACCCGAAGCGATATTATTTTATATTTCGACAAAGGCTGGCGTTGATTCTACCAAATGAACCAAATTGGCGTTGGTATGAACCAAATGAACCAAATTGGCGTTGGTATGAACCAAATGGTAACGCATTATTCAATAAAAAGGCCAACCAGACGCTGGAAATTTGCATGATGTAAAAGCATTAGCCACTCATATACTTTTCAAACAAAACGGGGGTACCAATCGAAAAGACGCAAGACGCACATTTTTAAATACGCTACTTATCCAAAAGTTTGGTTCTCGCGAACATCGAAAATCGAATGAATAATCCACACATTCTTGCACTGCTCCCGACTCGTTTGGCTTTTGAATCATTCGGCAGAGCAATAAATCTTCCTAAAAGCTGAAAAGCTTCCTAAAAAAAAAAGTCTAAAAGCTGCTTTTAATTCTGTAAATGTACGAATCCGGTGTGTCAACCACATTGGAAAATCGAATATATATGCTTCGCATGCCTTCTCCAGAAGACATGAAGAAATTTGATGTTATGTTTCACTACAAAACTCATTACTATTCCATTTCTTTTGTATTAACAACTTTGTGTTGGCTCATAATAAATGATAAAAATGAACGTAAGAAAAAATTGTTTTCTCTCACATTCCGGATATTTTTGCATATCTATCTGTGCGTGTACGAGGGTTGTCCGAAGTTTTGGATTGAAAGCATTGGTTACACATCACAAATTAGCTTTTTTAACTCCAGCTCATCTACCAATCGCAAAGCGTGTTGACCTTTGGCGATCATACGAACAACATGTAACGGGTCAGGCGGCAGCCGCTAAATTAGTTAGTATGGTTAGTAAATTAGTTAGTAAATTAAAGTATGGATAAATCGCCTTAGTTGGTCGCAAGCCGACTCTTTCTCTGCCGCTCGACTTCAAGAGAGCTTTAGCTTCGCAATCACTATGTCGGGCCGCCCTCTCCGCTATCGAGTTTTAGCTTCGCGTATGTCTAGTCTAGTCTAGTAGTCCATATGATTAGTCATTGCTTAGCACCATAAACTGGATGATCACAATGGTTGATCCCAGTTTCATCTGCCTGCAGTATAAATAAAATATAACGTCAAATAATTAAATTCTGCTTTTCATTCCCCGGCAATGACTCAATGACTCAATTTCAAACTCTCAATGACCAAACAACTTGCTTGTCGAGCAAGTCATCGAAATGGTTCCAAATGTCACTAAACCTTCCATTATTTTATTTAAATTATTAACAGTTTTGGCCGTAATAGAAACATTAAAGTAAAGAAAAATACAAAGCAGAATTCAAAAACGATGTTAAACCGAAAATGTGCAAAATGTTTATTTTTCACAACTTTTTGCCATTTTTGCGCCACAGCCACCACCGTTACCGCAAGCCAAATCGATTCCCGATGTCTCGCGAAGGGACAAGGCAGCTTGTCACTTCAAACGTTGCTGAGAGCGGAGAGCTTTCTGGCCCTTATTGAGTCAGTCGTTTACATACTCTTGTAAAGTGCGGATCGCACCGAAGAAATAATAAATATTGTTTGTATATCTGAGTAAGTTAGTTTGTGATTATTTGGGCTATTTGCAGGTCATTACAATATAGAACTTAATCGTACTTATTTATTTTGCAATTAATATTGACAGACAAACCTATCCTGAGCTCACTTCATTCTTCACGTCTACGTGGAGACATAGAAAAGAAATCATCTTCGAGTATATATATTCCTGATCAGCATCAACAGCCAAGTCGATATAGCCATGTCCTTCTGTCTGTCTGTACGTCCGTCCTTTTGACCGCGTAGATCTCAGAGACTATATGAGATAAAGAGACTCGTATAATGCCCACAGAGTTCAAGTTTTTTCAAAATTTTTGCAATGTACCCTCCGCTTCCATCTTTCGAGAATGATCTCGACTTTTCTGCTGATGAAGAAAGGTATTATTATATAGATACTGGTATTTTGACACCACAGATGACGAAGATGTATAAAATGGAACGCCCTAGCGACTTAAATGTTTCAAGCAAGGATGTTAACGATGTTTCGACTTCTAGCAAAAGAAGAAATGTGCTATGGAGACAATGCAGTTTGATTTTGAATGAGAACCAACTTTAGCTGCTCACGAGCATTGCCTCCGGAACTAATGGAGCAGTGGCAGCCTATTCAATTTTTTTCGTTTCTATTTTCGAAACTAATTTTTGAGAATATTTCGAATGAAACGGAAATTGGCTTTCATCAAAAAGATACAAACGCCAAGTAACACAAAGTAATGTTACTCCTTTGGTTATTGAACATTTTGGTTGGAATTCTATAGTATATGTCCATTTCACGACATCCAAAATCTTGCTTTTACTGGTCTGCAAGTATTGGAACATTATGTCACAAAAACATTTGAAACAATCAGACGTCACATTCATTTCAACAACAATGATAGTAATCTGCCTTTGACTGATCCCCGTCATGATCAGCTTTTCAACATACGACCACTTATTGAGGAAATGAATAATAATTTTGGAAAAGTACCTAAGGAGCAGTTTTTGTGTGTCGACGAAAAGATTTGTTCAACAACGGTACAATCCTAAATGTGGATATAAAATATATGTCTTAAGCGGTAAAATTCGAAAAAACAGAATCCCTTATTTCAAATCCATGGAAAATATTTCACCTAAAGAAAAATACTCGCGGACGTCCTTGGAATATGTCGCGGATTTTGGTAGAGTAGACATATTTTAAATGGGAATAGTTCCCGTATAATAAGTTGCTCAAAACACTACACACTCAAAAAATTAAAAATAAATTCATTTACTCAATTTTTGAAATGCAAAAAGTTTAATTTTGAACCCAAGCATATTTGATGTGCTTATCCTAAACAATAATCCAAAATAGGGAAAACGGGAAAAAAGTTTATTTTTTATTTGTACGTAACTATCTTATAAAAAAAAACGCATCAAAATCGGAGTTTATGCCATATAAAGTGTTAGGGCAACCAGCGGCAACATAACAGCAGGAACAGCAGTAGCAGCGACCGTAACGTCCAACAGGAGACGGCAACGACGGAGACGAGTGGAACCCAGGAGGAGCAGCGAGGATCCAGATCAGAGTCCATTTGGGAAACGAGGAATAGTTAATATTTTGTTAAAAGAGGCCTATGAATAAAGGTTTTATAAAGCTATTTGCATTATTTCTGGGGTCGGGCAATCACGTCAAACTGTAAATTTAATGAAAAAATATAAAAAATTCGGCAAATTGTTGCAAGCGGGAAGCAGAAAAACTGTTCATTACAATCCATAACGTTGTTTTGATGCCAAATTATTTCAATGCCCCTCTTTACCTACAAATAAAATATGGTCAATTTTAAAAGGCGTTATAGACTTTTCATTCTGCTTTCCTTGTTAGTTGGGGGTGGTTGGGGGCTGCGGTTTTTTTTTTTTTTGTCTAAGCGTAAAAGTATGCAAAAACATGAAAGGAAAACTAACTTCGGGAGGAGCCGAAGTTTATATACCCTTGCATCAAATATAGTTATATAATATTATAATAATATTTAAATAATAATATAAAATTATAATAATAATAATTATTATAATAATTTATTATAATACAAAATCTAAAAAAAGTCCCAAACTTCTATCTTCCTTGCATCGGATATAGTTGGCCGATCCTTATGAGAATATGATAATATAACCCAATTTATTATAATAAAAAATCTAAAAAAAAAAGTCCCAATCTTCTACCTTCAAAAATGAAGGTCGTTATGAAATTTTGGACCAAAAATATAATCTGTACCAAGTTTCAACTTTCTATCTTCAAAAACACGAAAGTTAAGTCATTTCCGATTGTTTAGTTATATGGCAGCTATAGGACATAGTTGGCCAACCCTAATGAAATTTGGCATGTCGTATTATTTTGCCAAAAAAAACTCTCATGTAAAATGTCAATAAAATAACTCTGTTTGGTCATTGAGCGTTTTTAATGCCGTAAATAAAAAGACGAATTTGAATTTAGTATGAACGTTATAAATTATGTTTATTTCTGCATGCAGATAAAACTGAATGATCCGCAGATAGACCAGCTTATGGTGCATGCAGGGACGAAAGTAATATACAGAGAGGGCGGCCCGACAAGTCACCTCGAGCTAAAGCTCTCGAAAGTGGAGATGGCGGCCCGACCTAGACATTGCCGAGATAAAACTCTCTAAAGAAAGTCCGTTGAGTCGAGCGGCCGAGAGAGAGTCGGCTTGCGATCAACTAGCTTTTGTATAAACTTAAGCCTAATAAATCAACATTACCAAACATTACGCTAACATATTTAAACATTAAAATTACACCGGTGGGCTGCTGCCTGACCCGACATTCCCCCCTCCGCTGGGGCCTGTCCTCCAACTACATTCGTAAGGGGCAAGGAACAGCTTAATCCGCTCCCAGCAAAGCACTCCAACCTGAAGAGGGATCAGCTCCATAGCTCTCGCCAGAGGCCACATCCATAGCCTCCAAAGTCCTGCATCGCTGCTCCAGAAACTCTGCCATCGACTCCCAAGTAGAAATGGCGTCGGAACTTGAAGAAGAATTTAGACTCTCCTCCCACTTAACCTGGGTAGCTGGGTTCAACCGTTGAAGAAGCACCTGGGCAATGATGCAGCCGGCTATCTCATTTGTCGAACCCGAATTCTTCAGAGTTCTCATATGGGCATTGAATTTGTCGGATAACCCTCGACGACATGTTATAGAATCGCCTCCCACTAGAGTGAGGCCAAGAATTTCGTTCACATGAGCCTGAAATATTAAACGACGGCTATTAAATCGTTTCTCTAACAAATTCAGCGCGATATCATAATTCTCGAAAGCTTTGAAAGCGGACTCCCGAAGGCAAGATCGCAACCTTTGCAGCTTTTCCACCTTACTGATGCTCGGATTACCGCCGACGATTGTACAGAAAATCGAGTAAAGCTCAGGCCATTCAGAGTATCCACCGCTGAACGTAGGAAGAGGCAAGGGAGGCAAAGCTTAAAACCTTTGACCTGACCCTGAGTCAACCTGCATGGTGGACATTCCGTTAGCTAGGGTGAAGTGGGCAGCAATTCGGGAAGAGTGAAGTGTCGTCTCGTGCTCAATTTAGGCCTGCATTGTCACTACCAGATCCGAGACAGTCCATCGGAGCTCACTACTGATCTGCGAAATGTCCAAATCCTCAAGCTCCCCGTGCATGGCCTTGAAGTCGCTGAAGATGGCGACTATCTGACCATGACGCACGTTGAGCATGGCATCGTCAACCTTGGAAACAGGCTGAAGAGCTCTTTGGATCCTTTGCAAGTCCTGGAAAATACCCAGGGCCGTGTACTTTAGAATAGCACTACGGGTTGGAGTGGGTGCTCCTGTGTCTGCGCCGCTGCACCAACCCGAAGTAAATAATTCCGTCGCCAAATTTTATCGCTCCAAATTTATTTGCTCGCGACGAACACGACTTGTCCCACTGTGAGCTCAGAACCGTAGCGGAATTTTGGAACGTATATATATATGAAGGAACGTGGAACGTAAATATGTATGTGTGCCAATAATAAATAATTTACCGGGCCACAACTGAACTGCCGTTAGCTTTATGTTTTGTTCTTAATTTGAATTTGTTTATTATTTTATATAAACCTGATTGCTTATTAGCACCAAAACCGTTCATGTAATTTTTAATCTGCACCACATATGCTTTCGCGGGAATAGTTTGGTTTAGTTTTAGTTTCTATATCTTTAGTAAATTATAGTTAATAATTTAGTTAATTATATTAACTATTCTGTTTATTTCTGCATGCAGATGAAACTGAATGATCCGCAGATAGACCAGCTTATGGTGCATGCAGGGACGAAAGTAATATATACAGAGAGGGCGGCCCGACAAGTCACCTCGAGCTAAAGCTCTCGAAAGTGGAGAGGGCGGCCCGACCTAGACATTGCCGAGCTAAAACTCTCTAAAGAAAGTCCGTTGAGTCGAGCGGCCGAGAGAGAGTCGGCTTGCAATCAACTAGCTTTTGTATAAACTTAAGCCTAATAAATCAACATTACCAAACATTACGCTAACATATTTAAACATTAAAATTACACCGGTGGGCTGCTGCCTGACCCGACAAACTCTCTTACTCTAAAAACACCGAAGTTATACCATTTCCGATCAATCAGTTATATGACAGCTATAGGATATAGTCGGCCGATCCCGGTCGTTCCCACTTATACACTGCGTGCAAAAGAAAGAAGGGGTGTGTGCAAAGTTTCAAGTCGATAGATTTAAAACTGAGAGACTAGTTCGCGTAGAAACAGACAGACAGACGGACAGACGGACATGCTCATATCAACTCAGGAGGTGATCCTGATCAAGAATATTTATACTTTATAGGGTCGGAGATGTTTCCTTTACTGCGTTGCACACTTTTGGACAAAAGTATAATACCCTTTGCAAGGGTATAAAAATAGCTTTTGATATTCCATACTGTTAAAATTTAAGCTTTAAAGATTAGGTTATTAGCCGTTGTTTTTATTTTTAACTTTATTCAAGGTATATAAATAATGCTAATTTTGGCACCCTTTTCTTTTTAGTAGTGAAATTGAACGCCATCGATCAAAGATTTTGGAGATAAACTCATTTATTGAAATGATGACTGAAGCCATGTCCTCGTTGCCACATGATATAAGAGAAGAACTTGTTGCCGAAGAATATATTTAAAATCGTCATATAT
The DNA here is from genome assembly GCA_018153455.1 of Drosophila parabipectinata. NCBI lineage: Eukaryota > Metazoa > Arthropoda > Insecta > Diptera > Drosophilidae > Drosophila > Drosophila parabipectinata. The sequence continues at coordinate 56,781 of JAECYA010000317.1, read as the reverse complement.
TTATCAGTGAAACCTTCGAAGAATCCATTATGTTTTAGAAATATTATATAAAAAAATATATTTTTTTGTTTTAATGTAGTTTGTGTTTATTTAAATAAAAAAACTGCTAAATGCAAAATGCAGTTCTGGTATTTCAATAGTAACAATGCGAATTAGGTTTAAGAATTGCTGATTTTCGATATACAAATGAAAGAATATGTATATCGACTTATGTAATTATAGAGTTGCATTCGGTACTTATTGACGGAGTAAACGGCGCAAAACCAATTACACAGCCACACAAAAAAAAAATATTTTTTCGGGTCTGGAGGTCAGACCATGTTTACTATATGTTTTTTGAGAATATATCGTTACCCTGATATTCTAGAGTTTTTTAGACCTTTGATTCGGATTCAGCGATCCCAATAAACATGGTCTGACCTCCAGACCCAAAAAATATTTTTTTTTGTGTGGCTGTGTTATTGAATAAATACTTTAAGAACAAAATTTGTATAAAACAAGAAAGGAAAGCTAATTCGGGCGGAGCCGAAGTTTATATACCCTTGCAGTTAAAACCGGATATATATCGCAAACATCGGATATAGTTGGCCGATCCTTATGGGAATATGAATATATAATCCAATTTATTACATTACAAAATCTAAAAAAAGACCCAATCTTTTATCTTCTGTAGGGATATGATGAAATGTCCTTGAAGTAGAACAACCAACACACTGCTTTTAATAGTTCTTTTATTTGTTCAGTTTAACTCCGCTCAACATCACGGCTGGTGTTCGACTGACTCCTCTCTCAACCTGCGATCAGCATCAACCCTCATCACGATGAAGGAGAGCGATAAAGGCACAAGAGCGAGAGAGAGAGCCAGAATCGAAAACGGACAGCAACAACAACTTACCCTAATGTTTACTGTTATGCTATACAATAGTTAAGATATATACATACAATAAGTAGCAATCCTGCTACAATTCGGCCGATATTTTAAAATTGATACATACATCTATTTGACTTAGATACTATTAGTTATTTATTTACAAAAGTTTACATAATATTTTAGCTTAATCTTCGTTTACCTATCCAATGCTTAATGTTCTGACTACTCCAAACACCTTGATATGGAATATGTGACAAATGAAAACCTTAAACATCTTTAATTAAATACCCATAATTTCCTAAAACTTTGTCTATTACGAATGGACCCCTATGTTTGGGTATTAACTTTCTTGCAACGCCAACAGTACAATCAAAATTCTTAACCACAATATAATCACCTAACTTGTATTTTGAACTTTCTTTCTTTTTCTCATTGTAATTTCTTTCATTATCTTTCTGCAACTTTGTTTGACACTCTGTTCCTTTTTTCCTCATTTTGTCTAAATTCCTAACATTAACAGTTGTTGTGACAAATGCCGTTCATATAACGTAATTTCATAGTTGAGCACAGTTCTGCTCGGGGGTTTGGAATCCAAACGACTATACACAGTTATGCATTGAACTTCATTTTATTTACTTGCTTAATTTATGTTGGTTATTATTATTATATTTAATGGGTCAGATTTTTATCCCGCGTGGTTTTTCTCTGACCTTCTTCACTACTTCGATTGCCTTGCTCTTCTTAAAACAATAACTTCATTTTATTTACTTGCTTAATTTAAGTTGGTTATTATTATTATATTTAATGGGTCAGACTTTAATCCCGCGTGGTTTTTCTCTGACCTTCTCCACTACTTCGACCGTCTTGCTTGCATTACGAATCTTCTTAAAACAATAACTTTACTAGGAAAGAGACCAGACAAGGAAAGCTTTGCAAAGATTACAGGGAGAAACCTGGGTGGATTCTAAGCTCGCTGAAGATGGAGCGATAAATCGAAAAGATAAATAACGCCCAATAAATAAAATAAATAAATAAATACGCAAAAAAAAACCGAAAAAAATACCAAAAATACCAAAATTTACCAAAAAATGTCAAAAAATACAAAAAAAAAAAAAAAAAAAAAAAATACCAAAAAAGTGCTGCTTACGCAGCCTGTGTTTATCTCCGAATACAAATCGGAGCAGACAATTCTCTTCGCATCTGGCAAAAGGAGTTTCGAAATTCCATCGACACGGACATCGCACCCACTCTTACGATCCGTGGAATCCAATGGCATTTCAACCCACCGCACAGTCCTAATTTTTGGGGACTGTGGGAGGAGAACGTAAAGGCCGTCAAAACTCATCTGTACCGTTCCTCCAAACTCACTGCTATGACCTATGAAGAACTATCCACGGTGGTCATCCAAATCTAGTCATGTTTAAACTCACGTCCACTCTGCCCCTTATCAGCAGATCCAAACGATTTGTCCCCACTTACTCCCGGGCATTTCCTTATAGGCACCTCCGGAACCTTTATTGGCACCTCCGGAACCTTCTCTTTCAGACAAGTCCATCAACGCACGGTTCGTCGACGGTCAACGGCCCCTGAGACAATTCTGGCATCGATGGAGTGCCGATTGGCTTTTACATCTACAAGCACGTCCGAAATGGCGCCAAGAACGAACGAATCTGCGAATGGACGACCTAGTGGTAATCAAGGATGACCGGCTCCCCCAAACGAATGGAAGATGGCTCGAATAATCGATTTGCATCCTGGAGAAGATGGACTAGTTCGCGTCCCCTCACTGAAAACCGTTTCTGGAACCTATAAGAGATCCCTGTCCAAGTTATGTCCGTTATGCCAATATCCACCAATCCTACTGCGAAACCTGAAGAAGTCCAATAACACAATAGAAGCTATATCATGCTGATCCCAGCATTCCGGGGGCGGCATGTACGGGCGTTATTTATCGTTTCGATTTATCGCTCCATCTTCAGCGAGCTTAGAATCCACCCAGATTTCTCTCTGTAATCTTTGCAAAGCTTTCCTTGTCTGGTCTCTCCCATAGTAAAGTTATTGTTTTCAGAAGAGTCGTAGAGCAAGCAGGGCGCTCGCGGGAATAAAACTGACCCATTAAATATGATTGTAAACTAACCAACATAAATTAAGCAAGTAAATAAAATGAAGTTCCCCCGAGTTCCCCCCCCAAACCCCCGAGCTGAACTGTGCTCAACTATGACATTACGCCCATGAACGGCATTTGTCACTACAATTTCTTTAGTTTCGATCATAATATCGTCCATGTATATAACCACTTTTCCTTCTCTTATCATGTCTGCAGAAATCTTATTGATAAATCTTTGAAACACCGCCGGTGCGTTTTTTAGGCCCATTGGCATCCGCATGAATTCGAACTGCCCTAGCGGCGTCATAAATGATAAATGAGTATATTTAATTGATTCATTCTCAACAAACACATGAAAGTATTCATTTCTGCATTTCATATCTTTTGTTTATTACTTTATCTTTAACTATTACTCACTAACTATTTGCTCTTCATCACGAACATCATAATTGTTTTTAACATTCTCTAAATTTTCTACCATAACCAACTTCAAGCTGTCAAGGTTCAGATTTAAATCACATGCTTCCATAAAATCCCTTCTTTTTTTCTTTATATAAAATAATATTCTGACATAAGTTTCCAAATAACTTTCATTTATGCCATAATATGAACTTAAAACTAGCATTTTACAAATATTTTCGGGTACTTTAGAAATTCTAATAAACGAAATTTATTTAGATACAGGGCCCCCTGTATCTATGAGGCATTCTGTAATTAATCTGGTCTTAGTATTATTCATAAAGTAAATTTCAAAATAACTTCCAAAATTGTTTTTGACATCGCTCTTAGCTTTGTTTTTCAGGCACTGCGCCACAAAATGTCCCATCTCGCCGCATGCGTAGCAAGATCCTTTCTCCCGTCTTGGCTTCCTGCACTCCCAATGTCCTTTAGCATTGCAATTATAGCAACGCGTATCCTTGCTCTGTATACGCGAATAAGTGTATTTATTTATCTATGTATGTGTGTCTTTGTATGGCCATACTAAGTGCAATTTATGAAAAAAAGATTTTTAATCTATCCTTATGAACTGTTTGTTTTTTATGTTTATTATTTGTTATTACTATGTTATCTATATCTCCTATTTCCGTTACTATATACGGACCTGTATTTTTTGGGATCTAACTTATGACCTGTCTCGTTTTTTAATAAAACTTTGTCACCTACTGATATTTCTATATCCCTTACTTTATGATCGTATAGTAGTTTATTTCTATTCTTATTTGCTTCTAACATAATTCTAGCTCTTTTATAGGCCTCTTCCAATCTATATTAACTCTCCTTAGCATAGTCATCTATATTATATAGTGCTTCTACACTATCTATGCTATTAAAATGTTTTGGCAAATTACTTGTTTTACCGAATACTAGTTCATATGGACAATATGTCTGTGCCATAGAGGGGGTCGTGTTGAAACAGAAGACAAAATATTGAAGCCATACGTCCCAATCAGTTTTATCAACCGATATGTAAGATCGTATGTATTCATTGAAAGTTCTATGACTTCTTTCTATTGTTCCAACTGTCTGGTGGTGGTGTACTGTGGATGTAATATTTTCAATATTTAAATATTTGCACAAATCGTCTATAATTGAATTCTTATATTCTGTTCCCATGTCCGTAATGAACGTCTTCATTGAACCGTACTTCATGATAAAAGATTCAAATATTGCTTTAGCGACAGTATTGGCATTTTTATTCGGAACAGGTATGGCAACTAAATACTTAGTTAAATCACATATTAAAGTGACTGCATACTCATTGCCATTTTCTGATTTTGGCAGTGGACCGATAGTGTCCACTATCACTCTGTCGAAAGCATTTATTGGTGTGTCTGTAATTGTTAAAGGGGTCTTTAGTTTAGTTATTTTGGATTTCTGCCTTTTTTTAAATTTTCTTACGTACTCAGTTATATCTTTAGACATGCTTTTCCAGTAATAGTGTCGTTTTACTTTGGCCAAAGTTTTTGATATGCCAGTATGACCTCCTTGAATTGGATCATCATGAAATGTAGACAAAATTGTTTTTTTTTTTTTTTAAATTTGTTATTTGGGTCACCGGGTTGAGTAGCGCTACTCTTAATGTTTTCAATATTTTATTGCCCATTAATTTAAATTTATCTATTGATGTATATTCAAAGATATTTTCCCACGGTGCCACTTTGAGTTGGCTGATTTTATGTATACCGGCTTGCATTTCAAGCCTTTGGAAAAACTGATCTAAATCAATAACTCCATTAGTATATAAATCGCTAACATCATATCTTGCAGTAATTTTTCTGCCTTGTTTAAATAAACATAACATATTTTTTATCTGCAAGGTCACTACTTTACGTACTTCATCATTGTTTATGACGTCGTATACGTTGGGCTTAGAAGCTTTATTTAAAGATTGCCTTGGCAATTCTTGACTTGATTTTCTGCGCGGAATTTTTGTCTACTTTGATATCTAGTAGTGACTTTTAATATTATTTATTATTACTTTATATTTTGTAGATCTGTGATGGTTATTCTTGATAACGCATCAGCTACATGATTATCTTTTCCCTTTAAATATTCGACTGTAAAGTCGTATTCTTCTAGTTCGAGCCTCATACGTGTCAGTTTAGAACTGGGATTGATCATTGAGAAAAGGTCTATAGTCTAAAGGTCTATGGTCTGTTTTTATTAAGAAATGTGTTCCATATATATATGGTATGAAATGTAATAAGTATCGCCAAGTGCAGCTAATTTGTTACTTTCACCTTTTGTAAATGCTCTTGATGCGTATGCAATGGGAAGTTGGAGACCATTATGAGTTTGAGTTAACACCGCTCCACATGCTTGCTTACTTGCATCTGTTATTATACCTGTTAATTCTTTAGCAAGGTAGGTTCCATAAGTTTTTTTTTTAAGTATTGGAATGCATTTTCAGGAACATTCTTTTTACATAATCTTGTTATGTGCGAAATAGTCGGCAAAATTTTTTATGAAACTTCTATAATAGTTACAGAATGCTACGAAACGACTAGCACTGTCCGCGTCGTGCGGAACTGGGTAGTTCATAATGACATCGTATTTCTTGTCATCTGGAAGTATTCCTTTATCAGTGCATTTATGACCTAGAAAAGTCACTTCATGCGTAAAAAATTAACATTTTTCTGGATGTAGCTTTAGGTTGAATTTCCTACATTTCTCAAAAACATCTGTTAAGTTTTTAAGCAAATGTTTTTCGGAACAACCGATTACTATTAAGTCATCTATATAAAGAAACGCTTGAGAAGGTTCTAGACCAGAGAACGCAACAGTCATCATTCTCTGAAACGAATTCGGAGCTATTTTTAATCCGAAGGGTAATCGCGTGAAGCGATATGAGCCGTTGCTCGTTGAAAAAGACATTATATCTCTTGATTCTTTTTTAGTCCAATTTGATGGAATCCTGACATTAAGTCAAGACATGAAAAGTATTTTGCTCGACCTAGTTGATCTAAAATATCATCAATTCTGGGTAATGGGAATTTATCAGATAGTAATTTTTTATAAATCTGGCGATAGTCAATTACTAATCGCCATTTCTTTTGAATTTTATCCGGAGGATGAATTCTTAGGAACAAGTAACAATGGGCTATTATATTCGGATACTGAAGGTTCGGCAATCCCGTCTGAGATTAATTTTTCTACTTGTTTTTGTATTTCGTTCACATGACTATGTGGGCTTCGATAGTTCTTTATATAAACTGGTTCATCATCTTTTAATCTCAGTTTTTGTTTATAAAAATTATTTGTGGTTATTGATTCGGTTTCCAATCCGAATATATCGCTATACTGGGTGCATAGGCTAGTAAGCTGAGACTTGAACTGTGGAGGGAAGTTTTTGACAGTTGTGATAGTACGGATTTTTTTCTATTGTCTGGATTTGTGTTGACTACATCGTAGTTCGAAAGTGATTCATATGTTAGATTATCTGTACTCACTACTTGGTCGGTATTTGTTGTGTTTAATAGTCTTATGAAGGCATTATTGGATGTTGTTATGGTATTTGCAACGTCAATACCATGTTGAATTTCCTAATTTGGAATTAATACACTGTCTGCTTTTGAATTAAGTTCAATTTTCCGAGTAACTTGGGATCTTGCTGGCAGAAGTATTGAATTATTGCCAGAACTATGAGCTATTGGTAATTTAGTTGGGAATTTTAAATTATTGGGTCTAAATCAGAGGTCGGCACCCCAATACATTGATATGATTTTACCGCATTAGTGTTAGTAACGTATAGCAGAAAGTAGGCTTTGAGCATGACGTTTCACACATTTATACTGTGTGTGTGTGGCAGAGCTCGGGCAGAGAAATTTCCTATGCCCCCGAGATAGGGCCGTGCCGACCTCTGGTCTAAATATAAGCCAATCTTCAGATGGCTTGAAGTCTAATTGACATTGTATTTTTGTATTTTTTGATAAAGTCGATGCCTATTATTCCATCGCATGGAATTGGGAAATGCGAATTTAGGATATGAAAATCGTGTGGAATTATGTATTTGGCTGTCTGTATCTCTATAGAAACTAAACCTTTGGATTTTATTATTTCTTGACTTATGCTTTTTATGTCTATGATGTAATCATTTTGGATGTTTTGGAAATTATCCGAAGTTTGTTTTAAAATGGAAATGTCTGCACCTGTGTCTATTAAAAATATAAGTACTTTCCCAGTAGCTACATTAAAAAATGAAACGAATACATTTTGGCTGAGATTAATGGTGTGAACTCTGACTTCATTTATTGTTGAGTATTTAAAGGGTTTTGGGAGTTTTCCGATGTGTTTTGATTATTAGTTTGGGTCATTCTTACATTGCCATGGTTATTGCTATTGTGGCCACGGTTTGAGTTTCCACTGCCTCTAAAGTTTCCTCTATATGAGCCTCGCTCTCAATAGTTATTTTGATAATTGTTGTTATAATTATCGTTGTTGTAGTTATTGTGGTTGTAGTTATTGTGATTACCACGAAAACTACCTCTATAACTTCCACGTCCGCGATCTTTGTGATATATATCCGGTTTTAACTGCAAGGGTATATCAACTTCGGCTTCGCCCGAAGTTAGCTTTCCTTTCTGGTTATAATATATGTAGGACAGTGTTTGACTGCCCAGTTGCTTCAATGCAACTATTAATAAATTTGGAAACGGCTTCGTTCATAGTACTGAATGTGCCAGCTTGCATGATAAGTTTTACCTTATCGATTGTGCAGTTTTTAGTCATGGCTTTGACTGCATGCTGCATGGAATAATTCCTGGCTAGCTCTAAAGATAAACCATCTGATATATATGCACCTTCTAAGGCTTTCACCATCTGCTCAATTTCTTTTATGTATTGGTTACCAGTTTTATTGCGCTGCTGTAGATTCATCAGCTGATAATACCTCAACAGTTTCGCCTTTGACGTTGCTTCTTAGTCTGGCAATCACCTCAGTAATTGTTGTTTCGTTACCGATTAGATTCCTGGCGACACCTTTTAGCTTTGTTTTATTAATGGAAATAGCTAATTCTTCGTGCTCGCCTTTTATTGATTGTATTATTTGTAAAGCATCAATGAAACTTGTTAAATTTTCAGCCTTACCATCAAAAACTGGTATAAGCTTAGATGCTGCCATTGTTATGGATTTACCTATTTTGTTTTCTATTACACTCGAAGTATCTGAATCTGTAAAATTATCCAGATCAGTGAATACCGCCGGAATAGTAAGATTATTCAAATCTTCATCATCTATTTTGCGGTTTACTTTGGGAAGCTCTTCTGACTCAGATTCGTTCATTTCTGTTGATTCCGAGTCAGGTGCAGTGTCAACTGCTATTGGAGTGTTTAGAACGGTTGGTAATGATATTTCTAATAGAGGTCTATTAGAAACACAACCACAACCTTGAAAATGAATTGAGTGAGATAGAATGCTGAGACGAAAATTAATGAATGAGTGAGTGCGACTGTGTAGGTCTCACTCGCACAACATTTGGGGGATGAAAACCTAATTGAATGAGTTAGAGTTACAGTTCGCATTCGAATTGTTTCGAATGCATTCTAGAATGTACGATACAACTATGCATATTTGACTCCACAGTGGAAGTAAGTCATTGTTTTTTTTTGCAGAAATATTCATTATTATGGTGTATATTTTATTTTACATATTTTACTTATATAAATGTAAAATTATTTTCAATATTTATTAATAAAAAACTTTCCAGCACAATTCTGCCGCTAAAAAAATTTTGTTAAATAATTTAATTTGGAAAAACTTAAGAAAACTAAGCACAAAACACTAAGAAAATAATAATAACAGTTATAACCATAAGTAAAAAAACACTTTCATCATAATTCACCTTTCGGTCATTATTAAAGAAGTATTAAAGATACGTTTATCGCAACAGAAGAAAATAAATGAATGCATAGAGTGTGTTAAAAACCATTCGAGACATTCGGCTGCATTCCTCATTCCAAAAGCACTCTTTTTACTTCCCACCCCAACTCACTCTGTTTCAAAGCAAGAGAATGCCCATGAGTTACAATGCTCTCTCACTCCCTCTCTCTCAATTCGTTGTGTCTCTTGCACTCATTCATTCTATTCCATTCGGATGTATTCTATGGCTGAAGCAATAAGAATGTATTCCTGCAGACCTCTAATTTCTAAACTGAACTTTTGTTTAATAAATATTAAATTAGATGGTAGTCGTATCAAAAGTTTCGATACCTTTAACCAATAATCTTGATTTAATCTTTCCCTATGATCATGTATTAGCATACGCGCTTCATTAAAACACTCTTCTTATATTTTAACGTGCTTCCTAACCGTGTTCTTTTGAATGGGTCTATTCTGAGTTAGAGACTTGTACGATCTGTCAAAATTATTTTTAATTATTGATAACTCCTCGTACAATTTGTTCCAATTCATGCCTTTAGTTTAACCATACTTGTAAAAAGAATTACGTAATATATTTTAATATTTATTTTCTGTTATTTTATTTTCTTAGATTTTAGGTGTTTACATTTGTGTGTAATCATTTTTGTTTTTTCTGTGTTTTTTTTTTTAGATTTTGTCCAGGTCATTTTCTTGACTCTGGAATTTTTTCTTTAAACATTTGTTGTGTAATTTATATAATTTTAGCAATACGCTTGCTAACATTATAATAACGATTATCATTAACAATATTGTAATTGTTTGAAGATCGATTTTTCGGGTTCAATTTTATTAACAACATTTTCCGTGGAATCTACAACTTCCGTGTCTACTAAAACCATTTTAGATATTGTATATGTTTTTATTTTTTCAATTTCTATTATATTTTCTCTGAGTCATATTTTGTAATGTTACTTAATTTTTCTGGGAAGTAATAACCAGAATCATTTATTTGATCTGTTTTACTTATGCTATTACTTCTCATTAGAAAGGTATTAAAATTTTACATAAATTTTAGGAATTTATGCTATTACTTCCTGTCGGGTCAAGCAGCAAGCAACTAATTTAAGCGTAATAATTAATTAGTAACTGATGTTTTGTTGGTCGCAAGCCGATTCTTTTCGGCCGCTCGGCTTTGCTACTTCGGCGTTTAAGTTAGCGAGCATCCGCTCAGCCTATTCTGGAAGGTTGGCGCCACTCTCGTTCGTCTTCTTACTGCGCTCGCACCTAAATTGGATTTCAAATATTGTTCATAAATCCTAATTTCGTATGCGGCCTGAATAAAGTTTATAACGTTGAAATTAAGTAAATTCTGATTTTTTATTTACGGCATCGAAAACGCTCGATGACCAAACATTGGTGAACCCCGACGTGATCGTTAATATATTTATATACACATAAACAAATTACTAAAACAAAACAATTTTGTAAACAGTGTTATGTGGAAAAATATCATACGTGGATAATGAGTTTGTTTAAAATAATAAACAAATTATAATATATTATTATATTATACATACATACAGGCATAAACATAAACGTTAGTTAACAAGCACACATACATATTTACGATCCACAACGCAAGTGCATTCGCCCGCGCATAGACTTCATACAAACATACGATCCACAACGCAAGTGCATTCGCTCGCACATAGCTTCATATACATATACATTCCACAATTCCGCTACGTTTCTGAGCGCACAGTGGGACAGATCGTGTTCGCCGCGAGCAAATAAAATTTATTTCGGGTTGTTCGGAACTCAATATAATAAATCATGAACTCCAGCGGCGCCGTCACAGGAGCACCCACTCCAACTCGGAGTGCTATTTTAAAGTGCAAGGACCTGGGTATTCTCCAGGACTTACAGAGGATCCAAGGAGCTCTTCAGCCTATTTCCAAGGTGGATGATGCCATGCTACACGTCCGACATGGTCAGATAGCCACCATGTTCAGCGACTTCAAGGCCATCCACGGGGAGCTTGAGGATTTGGACATTTTGCAGATCAGCAGTGACCTTCGATGGACTGTTTCGGAGCTCGTAGCGACGATGCAGGCGGAAATTGAGCACGAGACGACCCACCCTTGCCAACGGAATGTCCACCATGCAGGCTGACCCAGGGTTAGGTCAAAGTTTTCAAGTGCTGCCTCCTTTGCCGCTTCCTACGTTCAGCGGTAGATACTCGGAATGGGCTGAATTTTACTCGATCTTCTCTACCATCGTCGGCAGCAATCCTCGTATTAGTAAGGTGGAAAAGTTGCAAGTCTCTCCGACGAGAACTATGATGTTGCGCTGAATTTATTGGAGAAACGATTTAATAACCGTGGCTTAATATTCCAGGCACATGTGAACGAGATTCTGGGCCTCAGTCTATTGGAAAGTGGCTCAATAGCAGCTCTTCGAGGTCTTTCGGACAAATTCAATGCCCATATGCGAGCCTTACAGAATTTGGGTACATCAGTTCAGATCGCCAGCTGCTTCATCGTCCAGGTTCTGCTTCAAAGGTTGGACCCAGCTACCCAGGCCAAGTGGGAGGAGAGTCAAAACTCCTCAGGTTCAGACGCCATCCCTACTTGGGAGTCGATGGCCGAATTTTTGGAGCAGCGGTGTAGGACGCTGGAGGCTATGGACGTGGCCATACCATACCTACCTACCTACCTGTGCGCTATGCGGGGGATGGTCCCATATAATGTCTGCATGCCCCCGATTTCTATCAATGCCCCCGGAGATTCGCCTTGGTGAGGCCAGGCGACTCGGTCTTTGTCGGAAGTGTCTGGAAACGGGTCATCACATGCGTGAGTGCCTCGCTGCTAATTGTCGCAGTTGTTGAAGGAGGCATCACAGCCTGCTGCATTTCCTGGAGCCGCAGGTATCTAGCGGCCAGCCTTTGGTTGTTCCTCCCACGTCAGCCATAGCCGATGTCGCCGAGCCTGTAGCCTTTTCGCCGTCCACTGCTAATGCACTAGTTGCTCAAGGTCGCAGCGGCGATATATCGTTGCTTGCTACAGCGAACATTTTTGTTCGTAGTCGCAATGGATCCCTTGTTCCATGCCGAGCTCTGTTGGATTCGGGATCTCAGGTGCACGTGATCACTTCCCGGCTGGCAAGTCAGCTGCAGCTTCGGAGGTACAAATCATTCATGGCGGTGTCTGGTATTGGAGATACCGGCTTTGCGACAGATGGATTCGCTGTTGATGTTCTCCTTCGTTCCCACTGTTCCGAATACTCTGCCCTGGTTAACGCCGTCATCGCCGCCAATATCACGGACCACGGACCTAGCTTCAGTTTGGATGTCTCCAGCTGGAATATTCCTGGCAATCTTCCGCCCTGCCATTGCTGCAGAAAACTCAACTTGGATGGGTCGTGTGTGGAGGCGGTTCACATGTCCAGAGAAGATCACTCGTTTCCACTGCCCACAAGGATGTTCCGGAGAGCGCAACAATGCTGGATGATCAGCTGGATTCTTTGCTCCGCCGGTTTTGGGAAATCGAAGACTGCTCCGAGCCTATTGTGAAGCGGACGAAGGAAGAGCTAGATTGCGATGCGCATTTCGTGCAACATGTTGCTCGACTGGATTACGGCGCTTACGCTGTGCGGCTTCCGTTAAAATGCGGCTCTAAGCTGCTGGGAGAGTCGTACCCCCAAGCCGTTCGACGATTTCTTTCCCTCGAAAGGAAGCTCTGTCGCCGTCCTCAATTAAAGGAGCAATATGCTACCTACAGCAGGAGTATCCAAAAGGAGGTTACAAAAGGAGTATCTGGAGTTGGGACACATGTCTCCAGTCCCTTCTGATGCGAGCGTCACTGGTCAATACTTTCTTCCACACCATTGTGTTTTAAAGGAGGACAGTTCAACAACCAAGCTCAGGGTTGTCTTTGATGGATCTGCTGTCACAACTTCTGGATATTCATTGAATGACGTGTTGATGTCTGGCCCAGTAATTCAGCCAAAGTTACTGCATATTCTGTTAAGGTTCCGATGCCATTGGGTGGCCATTACTGGAAATATTTGTAAAATGTATCGTTGCGTCAGGGTTTTTCCTGAGGACAGCTATCGTCAGTGCAGTCTTTGGCGGGATTCGACCCAGGATGAGTTACAGGTTTTAAGCTGGACACGGTCACCTACGGAACGAAGCCTGCCTCATTTTTAGCAGTTTGGACAATGCATCAGTTGGCAGATGATGAGCAAATAATGTTTCCAAAGGGGGCCGAAATTCTGCGTCGCGACTTTTATGTGGATGATCTGATTTCCGGAGGCGACTCTATAGATGAAGCTATTAGCATATTGCAGAAAACATCCGCGATCCTTGCCAAAGGCAATTTTCGGTTAAGGAAGTGGTGCTCCTATGTTCTGACGTTCTAAAGTTTGATGATGGTAGCAACTTCACAAAGACACTGGGTCTTGCTTGGGATCCTGCAACTGACCGCTTGCTATTTTCTTTTGAAGGGATTCAGTCAATCTCAAAGCCCTCTAGGCGCATTGTGCTTTCTTCAGTCGCTCGGCTTTATGACCCCTTAGGCCTTGTTGGTCCTGTAATTTCAAAGGCAAAGATCTTTCTCCAGAAACTGTGCCGTGAGAAGTTGTCCAGAGATGAAAGTCTTCCTCAAGCTCTTCACTACGACTGGAATATGATTTGTAGCAGCTTTGGTAGTACGCAGCGCGCCGAATTCCCTAGATGGGTGCTAACATCGAAATCCGAGGTAGAGGTCCATGGATTCTGTGATGCCAGCATTGAGGCGTATGGGGCATGCGTTTATGTCGTGTCCAAGGGCGCAGGATCTGCAAGCTATTTACTCTGTTCAAAGTCCCGAGTTGCGCCGTTAAAGACTGTTACGGTGCCTAAGCTGGAGTTATCGGGAGCCGAGTTGTTGCCTCGAATTATGTCGGAAGTAGAGCAGTTGAAGGTCTACGTTGGAAAGTATTTTTGCTGGTGCGATTCTGCTGTGGCTCTGTCTTGGATTCGAGAAGAACCCTCTCGGTTTAATGTTTTCGTCGCCAATCGAGTTTCGACCATTCAGAAGCTAACTAGAGAAATGGAGTGGCGGTATGTTCCCACTTCCTTGAACCCAGCAGATATCCTGTCGCGTGGTGCTCTTCCCAATGAATTGGTTGAGAATATGCTGTGGTCTTATGGTCCTCCGTTTCTCGTTGGATCCCAAGAGACGTGGCCAACCGAGGTCCCATCTGAGAGATCAACCCTGGAGTTACGTGCAAGGGTCCTGCTCATTCAGTCTCCGTACGTGGATATAACAGCGGTTTCTAAGTACGCTAATTCGTTTCCAGCACTGCAGAGGGTATTGGAAAATGCATGGATGGTCAATGTGGCCCCCTGCGAAGGCCATATACATATTTGCCAATAATTATCCGATTCTTTAGCGGAGTACCTTAACCAATTTGTAGACCTATTTTCCATGAATCTGCATCACAATATCAGAACATAATATTTTTTTAGATTTTTTGTCAAATTTTCTGGGGGATCCTCTTCAAAATGTATGGATGGTCAATGTGGCCCCTGCGAAGAACATATCTTTGCCAATAATCATCCGATTCTTTAGCAAAATACTTTAAACGATTTGTAGATCTTTTTTTCATGAATCTGCTTCCTAATCTTAGAACAAAATATACTTTAGATTTTTTGTCAAATTTTCTGGGGGATCCCCTTCAAAATGTTGAAAAATGCATGGATGGTTAATGTGGCCCCCTGCGAAGGCCATATACATATTTGCCAATAATTATCCGATACTTTAGCGGAGTACCTTAACCAATTTGTAGACCTATTTTCCATGAATCTGCATCACAAAATCAGAACATAATATTTTTTAGATTTTTTGTCAAATTTTCTGGGGGATCCCCTTCAAAATGTTGAAAAATGCATGGATAGTCAATGTGGCCCCCTGCGAAGGCCATATACATATTTGCCAATAATTATCCGATTCTTTAGCGGTGTACCTTAACCAATTTGTAGACCTATTTTCCATGAATCTGCATCACAATATCAGAACATAATACTTTTTAGATTTTTTGTCAAATTTTCTGGAGGATCCTCTTCAAAATGAAAAATGTATGGATGGTCAATATTGCCCCCTGCGAAAGACATATCTTTGCCAATAATCATCCGATTCTTTAGCGGAATACCTTAAACAATTTTAAGATCTCTTTTCCATGAATTGCATCACAATATAAGAACATAAAATTTTTTAGATTTTTTGTCAAATTTCCTAGGGGTCCCCTTCAAAACGTTGAAAAATGCATGGATGATCATTATGGCCCCAGCGAAGGCTGGCGCGAATTCAATGCTTGCTTAAAATCATCGCAACTGTGGCGTAATGTTGAAAAAGAACTGATCAAGAATATGCGCGATCAAATGCTTCAGGATCCATCCTTTCTCTAAACAACTGTTAGATATTGGCGAGGGGAATTTTACTGTAAGTGAAAATACTGGATGTACTTGAAATACTGAAAAACATTTATTAACCAAAATAAATGAAGAAAAAACAGCTAGCCCTTATAGAAAACAAAAAAGGGCAAAACAACGTTTGACGGGGTCGCTAGTATCCTCATAAATCCTAATTTCATATGCGGCCTGAATAAAGTTTATAACGTTGAACCTAATTAAATTCTGATTTTTTATTTACGGCATTAAAAACGCTCCATGACCAAACATTGGTGACCCCGACGTGATAGTTAATATATTAAAATTTGTTTTCGTTAAAACAAAACAATAAAATTTTGTAAACAGTGTTATGTGAAAAATTATCATACGTGTCTAATAAGTTGTTTACAATAGTAAACAAATTATAATGTATTTTTATTTTATACATACATACAGGCATAAACATAAACGTTAATTCACAAGCACACATACATATTTACGATCCACAACGCAAGTGCATTCGCCCGCGCATAGCTTCATATATATATACATTCCACAATTCCGCTACGGTTTTGAGCGCACAGTGGGACAGTTAAATAAATTTAAAATTTATTTCGGGTTGTTCGGAACTCAATATAATAAATCATGAACTCCAGCGGCGCCGTCACAGGAGCACCCACTCCAACCCGGAGTGCTATTTTAAAGTGCAAGGCCCTGGGTATTCTCCAGGACTTACAGAGGATGATGCTTACAGATGCCATGCTACACGTGCGACATGGCCAGTTAGCCACCATGTTCAGCGAGGCCATCCACGGGGAGCTTGAGGATTTGGACATTTTGCAGATCAGCAGTGACCTTCGATGGACTGTTTCGGAGCTCGTAGCGACGATGCAGGCGGAAATTGAGCACGAGACGACCCTTCGCTCATCTCGAATTGCTGCCCACTCCACCCTGCCAACGGAATGTCCACCATGCAGGCTGACCCAGGGTTAGGTCAAAGTTTTCAAGTGCTGCCTCCTTTGCCGCTTCCTACGTTCAGCGGTAGATACTCGGAATGGGCTGAATTTTACTCTGAAGAGCTGAAGAGCTAGTTTGCGATGCGCATTTCGTGCAACATGTTGCTCGGCTGGATTCCGGCGTTTACGCTGTGCCGCTTCCGTTAAAATGCGGTTCTAAGCTGCTGGGAGAGTCGTACCCGCAAGCCGTTCGACGTTTTCTTTCCCTCGATAGGAAGCTCTGTCGCCGTCCTCAATTAAAGGAGCAATATGCTGCCTTCATAAAGGAGTATTTGGAGTTGGGTCACATGTCTCCAGTCCCTTCTGATGCGAGCGTCACTGGTCAATACTTTCTTCCACACTGTTTGTAGGGGGGCGTGGTTCCGCAAAAGATTCCAGGATTAGGGATGAAATGATAAATAAAAAGTCGGGGGCGTCTTTCAGTGGATATAACGCGGTCAGCATTATTGGGCTGCTTACATCGAATTACTTGCTTAAAAACTAGTGCAAAAAGTAATAGAAAAACTACGATCGACGACGGCCGGGGAAGGAGCGAGAGCGCAAAGAGGGGCGAGCGCGGATGCGCTCTTCAGTGCTGGTGCGCTCTTCAGCGCGGGTGCGCTCTTAAAGTTGCGGCACACCGGCCCCTCACGTAAACATCCTCCCCCCCTTGCAATCGCTCGGGTTGCAACATATCCCTCGTCGCTAGCTATGCGTCACTGCAGCTAGAGGGCGTACACGGTCGATGAAGGCCCTCGTGTCGAAAATCCGGGTCCCGATGTTGACGCTGTTCCGTCTCAGCAGCGACGATAGGGTGGGCGCAGCGAGCGCGTCCTGCGGGGGCCCTCGAGGAGAGGCGGAAAGTTGCCTAGGCGCGAATGACGCGGGCGGAAGAGCGGTGGACGGCACCCGATGAGTGGCGGACGAAAGCAGTGGAGCGCTTGACGACTGCCAGCCAGTGGCGGAAGAATGCCGAGGAGTTGCCGACGAGCGCCGGGAAGTCGATGGCCGTGGATCGGCTTGTGAGTGCCGGAAAATGGCGGACGCAGGGCGAGAAGCACCGGAACCGCGCCGGGAGTTGGCGGATGACGGCCGACGAGAGAGCGAGACACCAGGTGTACTGTCTCCCGTGGGCGGTGACCGGTGCTCCTTGGTCCCGGGGTGCAGCCGCGTGTGGTGATCCTGACCACACGTCTTACAGCCGTCCCCACGCCGACAGGATCCGTCGGAGTGCTCGTGGGCCAGGCAGCTCGAGCAATAGCGGTTCACGAGAACCACTCGGAGCCGCTCCTCGGCACTAAGGCGTAGGAAGCGCCGACACTTCTTCAACGGATGACTCCCATTGCAGACTCGGCATCGGTAGGATAGTGTACCTCGAGTACATCTGCTTTCCAGTGACGGGGCGTTGCGTGGGCGTGGCGACATCGTGCTGAATATGACCTTGGAATCTAGAATTAGACCCGGATCAGTCGGATCATCAGCTGATTGCCACCGTGCAGCGTGATGCGATGTGTAAATCGAAGAAGGAGTCGTAACAGAATTTTGCTCGCATCCTGAATCGAAACCCTGAACCAGTGAGTCACCGAGGCTGCGGGCAACTCGTGCGGAAAAAACAGACACGCTGCGGGGGTTGGCTGGAGATAATGGGCCTGTCAGCACCCATCCGAAAATGCTCTCCTGACCGAGAAGCGACCCGCAGATATTAGCCTTGGCATTACCGAGGAGAATGGACAGAAGAATGTCAGCTCCTAATAACACATCGACTTGGGAGCTCTCAAAGAAGTTGGGGTCCGCCAGGGTAATATTGGGCAGCCCCTTGAGACGATCTCGCGAAATCGGATATGATGGCAGGTTTCCTGCCAACTGCGGAAGAACGTAAGTCGCAGTCTCTAATTGTAGCCCGGGTCTTGACGGCGACCAAATAGAGAAATGGCACAATTTAGTAGACTGCGCGGAAATGGTTTGATTAAGGCCGGAAACTTGGGCTTGAATCGTCTTGAAGGGAGGCTTGACGAGGTTGAACAGTCGTTCCGTTATGAACGTCGCTTCGGAGCCTGAGTCTATCAGTGCTCGTGCTTGGACGGTGCACCCCAAATGGCACACGTTGATAAGGGCCGTGCCCAGTAGGACGGCTCCTGACCCGGAAGCGAAACACACCTGCACATTCGACTGATCCTCGTGGCCGTTTGTTGACGTAGGCGGACTTGGAGCGGTAAGCTGCGTAGGCGGACTTGGAGCGGTAAGCTGCGTAGGCGGACTTGGAGCGGTAAGCTGCGTAGGCGGACTTGGAGCGGTTGCGAATGGATTGCCGCGGTGCAAGAGGGTGTGGTGTCTGCTGTGGCATGTGGAGCAGGTATGGGCGCTCGTGCAGTCTCGCTGCTGGTGCCCTCGGGCAAAACAGTTTAAACATAACTGCTTCCTCCTTATGTAGTCAGAGCGCCCATTTACATCCATTTCTAGGAAACGCGGACATAAGCGAATGGGGTGGTCCTCCCTCGAACAGAGATCGCAGCCCTTTTGGCCCGGAACCACTCGAGTCTCGAATGAAGTGAGCCTCCGAGCAGGGGCAGTAGGAAGTCCCGACCTTGGCGGAAATTGCACGGAGCCACTAGGCCTGACGTCGTCGATGGCCTCCAGAGTGCGATGGCGCTCTGTCAGGAAGTTATCTAATTCCTTCCATGTTGGAATCTCGGCCTTATTATGTACGGATTGCTCCCACATAGAAAGTGTGACCTTGGGGAGCTTTGACGAAATCATAAATACAAGGAGACAGTCCCAAGCCTCAACATTAACGGAGGACATTTCTAGGGCTGTCAAACAACTCTGAATGGTAGCTTGCAGCTCCTTCAGCGCGACCCCGGACTCTTGAGAAATAGCCTGGATGTTGAAAAGGATCTTCAACTGGCTGTTGACCAATAGCCGCCGGTTCTCAAAGCGGTCTGTGAGGCTTTGCCATGCGGCGACAAACCCCTCATGGGTAAGCGGAGCCTTAGAAACAATGGCGTGGGCGTCACCACTTGTCTTGGACAATAAGTGGAACAACTTCTCTACCGGGGTGAGCCGCGAGTTTTGGATGTAAATGGCCGTAAACAAGTCTCTGAAGGTGGGCCACCGAAGATAATCACCCGCGAAGACCTCGGTATCCACCGGAGGTAACCGCCAGCCTGTAGGCGCGGGCGTGTGGACATTGACGGGAGCCTGAGTGGATTGGGAAGCAATTTTCTCCCGAAGCTGCGCAATACATCTCGAATAGACGGAGTAACAGTAGCTGTACTTCGCTTCCAGCACTGTCGAGGCGGCCGCATTGTCGTCGGACACGGCTAGCAAATCGGAGCAGCTCTCATAGCTCTTCTCCACCTTCTCCCATAGTGCCTGAATTTGGTCCCGATGAACTTCGCACATGTATTGGGAGCCTATTTCCGTTTCTGGGGCGCCTGGAGTACTTATGTTAGCCTCAAATTGGATAATTCGATCTGTTGTGGCGATGAACTTTTTCAACGCCACTTCGACCGCACTTGGAGCCATTTTTGCGACGGAGTGAGTCTGCCTCTGTGAAGGACCGGGGGTTGTATTGAAGGATTCGTCACTCCTTGCCCTTGGACTGGCACTGGTAGCCTTAGGCTTCAAAAGAGGCGTCCGCGGAGATGCGGATTGAGATCTGTCCAAACGGATGGCTGGGATCGAACGCGGCTTTTTGTCGTCTCCCGTGGGCATTCTCAGAGTCCAATTCGCTGATCAGCAACAGGTGCCCCGATCGAAATGGTGGCCGGTCGCACTAATGTGATGAGAACGGTGAGATCGCGGATGAAAGGCAATTACAAGGAGCAAGTGCGAACTAGTGGCGCCGATGTGGAAAGGAAAGTCGTGTGCGGCACAATTCGAATGTGGAAAGAAAAACTTCAGGCACCAGAAAAAGCCCAAAAGGAGACGAGGTTTGTTCGGATTGTAGGCGGATGTTGCCTGATGCGGAGTAGAAGCAGAGTTGGAGGCACGAAAAAATGAAAAAGGTACCGGAAAATTCGTGCTTGTTCGGAAAAATATGATGACGGTCTATATATGTATGTATATTTCGACTTGTGTGGTTCGTACTGAATATTATATATACTGAGATATTAAATTCTTAACTATTTTCGAATTTGCGGAGCCGGAAGGTGGACTTAACTTTGGCTTGAATTTAACACACAAAGATATAAATAAATAATTTTTGGCTAACTGTCGGATTTAAATATGATGGAGCCAGAAGGGTGGAGTTGAAAATCTTAATTTTTAATCAATTGAGGTTAATTATCACGAAGCTGGAACGGTGGAACTGAAACCTATATATTTAATTAATGGAATTTAACTAACACGAAGCCGGGAAGATGGAATTAAAAAAACCGCGGCTCTATTCGGACAGAAGGTGGATAATTAAATTAATTAATTATAATTTTCCGATAGTTAAATCTTCGACTTTAATTATTGAGTGGCCTGAAAGGTGAATTAAAAAACCTGGCCCTTAGCTTGAACGGAAAATAAGAATTAAATAAATTTTCGTAGTTATAATTATAAATACATAAATTTATAATTAATTGATTTTTTAATCTATTTTGTTAGGCAGCCGGTTATGCCGTCGCCACCCTGTACGTACCTCAAAGAAAAATAAACAGAACCGAAAAACACAACACGGCTAGGTCGAGAATTTAAGCGACACAATCACCGATTTGTAGTGAAATGGCGGTTTATAATTGTTGGTTTTAGAAAATGTAAAATATTTTTTTAAATTTTATCGGCTATATATTTCCTGAAATTGGAGGCAGAAAATATTTGGAAATTATGTGGACATGCATGCAAGTAGGGCAAGGGCATGTGGGGCATATGATGGTACAATAGAGCTTCGATAAGTGGACTGTATATGTTAAATTTTATCGGTTATATATTTCCTGGAATTGAAGGCAGAAAATATATGGACATGCATGCAGGTACGTATATATGTAAGGGCATGTGGGCATATGTTGGCACAGTGGAGCTTTGGAACAGAAAAGTTATGTGGTGTAAAAAATGACACTGATTGAGGAAGATAAAAACAAATATTACGACAGCGGCGGACTGTTCGGTGAATTTGGAAATTCCGGAACTAATTCACACCGGTGGCCAATATTAATTATGCCTTCTTTTTGTCACCACACAATTTCACTGTTCACTTGCGATTTTTTCGCAGATTAATTGCACCAAAAAAATATGTATGTGCGTATGTATGTATGCGGATGCACATATGCCTCGACCGTTGGCAAGCGAATGAATAACGGAGAGGCCGAACACGGCGAGGAATATGGGCAGCACACAAAACGGAGACGGATAGAAAAATTTGCCGAGTTTTAAGATTATTATAGATTATTAGAAAATCTCAACCTGCCGTTGTGTCGGAAAACTCGGACTTGGAGTTGACACGGAGGGAAAAACAATCTTGCAGCAGTGTGAACAAAATTTAATGTTCGGATCACTGCTGAAGACCGGCAGAGAGATGGGAACGGAAAAATGTACTTATCTTTTGGCGGAACAATGCCAAGAACTGCTGGCAGAAGAAAATCCTGGAATTATCCGGCTCGAAGGACCAATGTTTGTAGGGGGGCGTGGTTCCGCAAAAGATTCCAGGATTAGGGATGAAATGATAAATAAAAAGTCGCGGGCGTCTTCCAGTGGATATAACGCGGTCAGCTTTATTGGGCTGCTTACATCGAATTACTTGCTTAAAAACTAGTGCAAAAAGTAATAGAAAAACTACGATCGACGACGGCCGGGGAAGGAGCGAGAGCGCAAAGAGGGGCGAGCGCGGATGCGCTCTTCAGCGCGGGTGCGCTCTTCAGTGCTGGTGCGCTCTTCAGCGCGGGTGCGCTCTTAAAGTTGCGGCACACCGGCCCCTCACGTAAACACACACCATTGTGTTTTAAAGGAGGACAGTTCAACAACCAAGCTCAGGGTTGTCTTTGATGGATCTGCTGTCACAACTTCTGGATATTCATTGAATGACGTGTTGATGTCTGGCCCAGTAATTCAGCCAAAGTTACTGCATATTCTGTTAAGGTTCCGATGCCATTGGGTGGCCATTACTGGAAATATTTGTAAAATGTATCGTTGCGTCAGGGTTTTTCCTGAGGACAGCTATCGTCAGTGCAGTCTTTGGCGGGATTCGACCCAGGATGAGTTACAGGTTTTTAAGCTGGACACGGTCACCTACGGAACGAAGCCTGCCTCATTTTTAGCAGTTTGGACAATGCATCAGTTGGCAGATGATGAGCAAATAATGTTTCCAAAGGGGGCCGAAATTCTGCGTCGCGACTTTTATGTGGATGATCTGATTTCCGGAGGCGACTCTATAGATGAAGCTATTAGCATAATGCAGAAAACATCCGCGATCCTTGCCAAAGGCAATTTTCGGTTAAGGAAGTGGTGCTCCAATGTTGCTGACGTTCTGGATAAGGTGCCTGAAGAAGATCGGGAGTCTTTCCTAAAGTTTGATGATGGTAGCAACTTCACAAAGACACTGGGACTTGCTTAGGATCCTGCAACTGACCGCTTGCTATTTTCTTTTGAAGGGATTCAGTCAATCTCAAAGCCCACTAGGCGCATTGTGCTTTCTTCAGTCGCTCGGCTTTATGACCCCTTAGGCCTTGTTGGTCCTGTAATTTCAAAGGCAAAGATCTTTTTCCAGAAACTGTGCCGTGAGAAGTTGTCCAGAGATGAAAGTCTTCCTCAAGCTCTTCACTACGACTGGAATATGATTTGTAGCAGCTTTGGTAGTACGCAGCGCGCCGAACTCCCTAGATGGGTGCTAACATCGAAATCCGAGGTGGAGGTCCATGGATTCTGTGATGCCAGCATTGAGGCGTATGGGGCATGCGTTTATGTCGTGTCCAAGGGCGCAGGATCTGCAAACTATTTACTCTGTTCGAAGTCCCGAGTTGCGCCGTTAAAGACTGTTACGGTGCTTAAGCTGGAGTTATCGGGAGCCGAGTTGTTGGCTCGACTTATGTCGGAAGTAGAGCAGTTTAAGGTCTACATGGGAAAGTATTTTTGCTGGTGCGATTCTGCTGTGGCTCTGTCTTGGATTCGAGAAGAACCCTCTCGGTTTAATGTTTTCGTCGCCAATCGAGTTTCGACCATTCAGAAGCTAACTAGAGAAATGGAGTGGCGGTATGTTCCCACTTCTTTGAATCCAGCAGATATCATGTCGCGTGGTGCTCTTCCCAATGAATTGGTTGAGAATAAGCTGTGGTCTCATGGTCCTCCGTTTCTCGTTGGATCCCAAGAGACGTGGCCAACCGCGGTCCCATCTGAGAGATCAACCCTGGAGTTACGGGCAAGGGTCCTGCTCATTCAGTCTCCGTACGTGGATATAACAGCGGTTTCTAAATACGCTAATTCGTTTCCAGCACTGCAGAGGGTATTCGCTTACGTATACAAGTGTTCTCAACGAATTCACCACAACGGTGTTACGGCTAGCGATATAAAATCTGGAACACAGCTGTTATTGCGGCTAGTGCAACGTGTGCATTTTTGGGACGAAATAAAGGCTCTTCAAAATGGAAAAGACATAGCGGTATCCAGTGCCCTTGCCTCATCCTCTCCTTTCTTGGATAAATTTGGACTGTTGCGCGTAGACGGTCGGCTGAAAAATTCGTCGTTGGAAGTCAGCATCCAATTATACTTCCAAGAAGCCATCCAGTTACGCAGGCTATAATTGTTGACTTCCATGAGCGAAATTTGCATACGGGACCTCGCGCACTGTTGGCAATTATTCGGTCCCAATATTGGCCAATTGGGGGAGAAAAACCGTGACGAAGGCAATACAAAAATGCTTCCGATGCTTCCGAACTAAGCCTCGGTTGTTGGAGCACATTATGGCTGATCTTCCGGAGCAAAGAGTTAGCGGCTCTCAGGTCTTTGGAGTCACTGGTGTGGATTTTTGTGGACCGTTCTATTATAAGCCGGAAGTGCGTAATAAGGCTCCAGTAAAATGTTACGTTAGCATTTTCATTTGTTTTGCTACCAAAGCCGTCCACCTTGAGCTTGTAAGGGATCTGTCCACAATGTCTTTTTTGCAGGCTTTGAAGCGTTTTATATGCACCCGCCGAAGGCCCCTCAACATATTTGGTCTGACAACGCAACCAACTTTGTTGGAGCCAAAAACGAGCTAAAGGAGCTCCGCCGATTATTTCTAAGCGAAGAGCATCAACGGGCACTGCTGGTGTTTAGGTGAGGGCCGTGGTGCCACTCACCTGAAGAGCGCATCCGCGCTGAAGAGCGCACCCGCGCTAAAGAGCGCACCCGCGCTGAAGAGCGCACCCGCGCTGAAGAGCGCGTCCACACTCGCCCCTCTGTGCCTCTCTTCTCGCTCGTTGGCTGTCGGCGATCTCCTTTTTTTCCACTAGTTTTAAGTTTCAATCTCTTGTAAGCAGCCGAATAAAGCTGAACGCGTGCTTTACACTAAACATAAAGACGCCCCCGACTTTTCACTTTCCAACCCCATTCTGGAATCTTTTTGAGGAACCAACGCCCCCTACACATTTTGGTCCTTCGAGCCGGATACCAGGATATTCAGGATATTTTTGGATCCACCAGCAGTCCAGGCACTGTTCCGCCCAAAAGATAAGTACGAAATTTTTTTCCGTCTCCGTCTCTCTGCCGGTCTTCCGCAGTGGTCCGAACATAAAATTTCGTTCACACTGCTGCAAGATTGTTTTTCCCTCCAAGTCCGAGTTTTCCGACACCACGGCAGCTTGAGACTTTGCTGAGACAAAAAAATTACAAAAAAATTTTCCATCCATCTCCGTTGTGTGTGCCTCGCCATATTCCTCGCCGTTTTGGCCTTCCCGTTATCCGTTCGCGCGCCAACGGTCGAGGCATATGTACATACATGCATACACACATACATTGTGTTTGGTGCAATTAATCCGCAAAAAAAAATCGGCAAGTGAACAGTGAAAGTGTGTGGTGAAGGAAAAAAATATATAAAAATAAAAGGGCATAATTAATATTGGCCAGCCGGTGTGAAGTGGTTCCGGGAATCTCCAAGTTCACCGAACAGTCCGCCGCTGTCGTAATATTGGTTTTCATCCCCAATTTTTTTACACCACATAACTTTTCCGTTTCCGCAGTTACACATTATCGACGCTCCACTGTGCCAACATATGCCCACATGCCCTTACTTATATCCGTACCTGCAGGCATTTCCACATATCTCCAAATATTTTCTGCCTCCGATTTCAGGAAATATATAACCGATAAAATTTAACCATACAGTCCACTTCTCGACGTTCCACTGTACCATCGTATGCCCACATGCCCTTGCCCTACTTGCATGTATGCCCATATATTTCTCAATATTTTCTGCCTCCAGTTCCAGGAAATATATAACCAAACAAATTAAAAAAAAAAAAAATCAATTGATTATAAATTTATTTATTTATATTTATAACTACAAAATTTATTTAATTCGTATTTTTCCGTCCGAGCAAAGGGCCAAAGTTTTTTTAATTTCCCTTTCCGGCCACTCAATAATTAAGGTCAAAAATTTAATTATCGAAAGAGAAAAAAATTATAATTAAATAATTTAATTGTCAATCGGCTTTCTGGACCTAGCCGCGGTTTCAATTCCACCGTTCCAGCTTCGGGTTACTTAACCGCCATTGATTAAAAATTGAAATTCTCAACTCCACCCGTCTGTTTCCAAAATAATTAAATCCGACAATTAGGCAAAAATTAATTATTTATTCTCTCTCTGTGTTAAATTTCGCAAATTCGAAAATAGTTAGGAATTAAATATTTACGTACGAGCCATACTGGTCGAAATATACATACATATATCGACAATCATCAATTATTTTTCCGAACGAGCACGAATTTTCCGGTCCTTTTCCATTTTCCGCTCCGGCATTCTTCCTAACCTTACTCCTACTCTGCATCTGGCAACATCCGCCTAGAATCTCGACAAACCTTGGCCCATCTGGGTTTTTTGGCTTCCTGAAGTTTCTCCCACATCCGAATTGTGCCGTTTCCGACGTTCCTCTCGACATCGGCGCTAATAATTCCCACTTGGCTTTGCAATCGCATTTCGTCCGAGATCTCACCGGGCTCATCACATTAGTGACCGGCTACCGCTTCGTACGAGCCACCTATTGCGCAAGTCATTCGACAAGCGCTGATCAGCGAATTGGTGTCTGAGAATGCCCACGGGAGACGACCAAAAGCCACGTCCGATCCCAACCATCCGTTTGGAGAGATCTCGATCCGCTTCTCCGCGGACGCCTCTTTTAAAGCCTAAGGCGTACAGTGCCATTCAAGGGCGAAGAGTGACGAATCCGTCGACACGAGCTCCGGTCCTTCACAGAGGCAGACTCGTTCCGTTGCAAAAATGGCTCAAAGTGCGGTCGACGTGGCGCTGAAGAAGTTCATCGCCACTTCAGATCGAGTTAGCCAATTTGAGGCCAACATAAATACTCCGGCCGCCAGAGAAACGGAAGTGGGCTCCCAATACATGTGCGAAGTCCACCGGGACCAAATTCGGGCACTGTGGGAGAAGGTGGAGAAAAGCTATGAGAGCTGCTCCGATTTGCTAGCTGAGTCCGACGACAATGCGGCCATCTCGACAGTGCTGGAATCGAAGTACAGCTACTGCTACTCCGTCTATTCGAGGTGTATTGCCCAGCTTCGAGAGAATTGCTTCCCATACCACTCCGGCTTCCGTCAACGTTCACACGCCCGCGTCTACAGGCTGCCGGTTACCTCCGGTGGATACCGAGGTCTTCGCGGGTGATTATCTTCGGTGGCCCACCTTCCGAGACTTGTTCACGGCCATTTACATTCAAAACTCGCGGCTCACCCCGGTAGAGCGGTTGTTCCACTTGTTGTCCAAAACAAGTGGTGACGCCCACGCTATTGTTTCCAAGGCTCCCCTTACCCATGAGGGATTTGCCGTCGCTTGGCAAAGCCTCACAGACCGCTTTGAGAACCGGCGGCTACTGGTCAATAGCCAGTTGAAAATCCTTTTCAACCTCCAGGCTATTTCTCAAGAGTCCGGGGTGGCGCTGAAGGAGCTCAAGCCACCATTCAGAGTTCTCTGACAGCCCTAGCAATGTCCGCCATCAATGTTGAGGCCTGGGACTGCCTCCTGGTGTTCATGATTTCGTCAAAGCTCCCCAAAGTCACACTTTCCATGTGGGAGCAATCCGTTCATAACAAGGCCGAAATTCCAACATGGAAGGAATTAGACAATTTCCTGACAGAGCGCCATCGCACTCTGGAAGCAATCGATGACGTCAGGCCTAGTAGCTCCGGGCAACTTCCGCCAAGGTCGGGAACTCCTACTGCCCCCGCTCGAAGGCTCCATTCATACGAGACTCGAGTGGTTCCGGGCCCCAAGGGTTGCGATCTCTGTTCGAGGGAGAACCACCCCATTCGCTTATGTCCGCGGTTCTTGGAAATGGACGTAAATGGGCGCTCGGACTATATTAAAAGGAAGCAGCTGTGTTTGAACTGTTTTGCCCGAGGGCACCAGCAGCGAGACTGCACGAGCGCCCATACTTGCTTCACATGTCACAGCCGGCACCACACCCTTCTGCACCGCGGCAATCCGTTCGCCACCGCTCCAAGTCCGCCTACGACAGCAAGGGCTCGACCCGCACAGACTGCCAGAAGCACAAACGGCTCAGAGGATCAGTCGGATGTGCAGGTGTGTTTCGCTTCCGGGTCAGGGGCCGTCCTACTAGGCACGGCTCTTATCAACGTGTGCCACTTGGGGTGCAGCTTCCAGGCACGAGCTCTGATAGACTCAGGGTCCGAAGCGACCTTCATCACGGAACGACTGTTCAACATCGTCAAACCACCCTTCAAGACGATACAAGCCCAAGTTTCCGGCCTTAATCAGACCATTTCCGCGCAGTCTACAAAATTGTGCCATTTCTCCATTCGGTCGCCGTCTAGACCTGGGCTACAATTAGAGACTGCGGCCTACGTTCTGCCGCAGTTGGCAGGGAATCTGCCATCATACCCGATTCCGCGAGATCGTCTCAAGGGGCTGCCCGACATTCCTCTGGCGGACCCCAACTTCTTTGAGAGCTCCCAAGTCGATGTACTAATAGGAGCGGACATTCTTCCGTCCATTCTCCTCAGTAATGCCAAGCCTAACATATGCGGGTCGCTTCTCGGTCAGGAGACCATTTTTGGATGGGTGCTGACAGGACCATTATCTCCAGCCAATCCCCGCAGCGTGTCCGTCTTTTCCACACGAGTGGCCCCCAGCCTCGGTGACTCACTGGATCAGCTCCTCACCAAATTCTGGGAGGTGGAAGATGTGCCCACACCGATAAGTTCGGAATCGGATTCAGTTTGCGAGCACAATTTTGTCCAGACGACGAAAAGAGACGAGTGTGGCAAGTACGTTGTGACGCTCCCCTTACGCGACCCCGGGCAGAAGGGTTCCGAGCTAGCGGCTTCACGGTCCTTTGCCCTTGCTCAGTTTCTGCGTAATGAGCAGCGCCTGAAGAGGACCCGCCCCTTAAGGCCCGCTATGACTCGGTAATTCAGGAGTACATCGACTTAGGCCACATGACCGAGGTCTCTCCCGCGAGCAATTCCGCTACCTACTATCTACCACATCATGCAGTCTTCAAGCCCGAAAGCACGACCACCAAGGTGCGAGTGGTCTTCAATGCTTCGAGCCCGTCCGCAAACGGGACCAGTCTGAACGACATTCTTTACGCGGGCCCGGTCTTACAATCCGACCTGACGATTCAAATCCTAAAGTGGCGGTACTTTAAGTTTGTCTTCAACGCCGACATCGAGAAGATGTATCGGCAAATTTGGGTAGACCCCAAGCATACTCCGCTCCAACGTATTTTGTTTCGCAATCCCGATGGGGATATCCGCGACTACGAGTTGAAAACGGTCACCTTCGGTGTCAATTGTGCCCCGTTCCTGGCGATCCGTGTGCTGCGACAGCTCGCTGACGACGAAGAGTCGAAGTATCCGCAGGCAAGTCAAATTATCCGGCAGTTTATGTACGTTGATGACGTTCTCGCGGGGGCAGACTCCAAAACTGAAGCCCAAGCTTCGATTCGGGAGCTGAAAGGGGCCCTAGAGTCAGCAGGGTTCCCACTTAGGAAATGGACGTCAAATAACAAGGCAATCCTGGCCGACATTCCGATCGATCACCGTCTCCGAGCTGACTTTCTCGACATCGATGCAGAAAGCACGGCCAAGACACTCGGCGTGCGGTGGAAAGCGACGACTGATGAATTCTTTTTGTCCCGCCAGAATTGACTTCCGGCTCAGTTTTCACAAAGCGCCAAGTCCTCTCCCAAATTGCCAAATTGTTCGATCCAGCAGGTTGGCTCGCTCCTTTCATTGTTCGGGCAAAAATGTTCATGCAGGACATTTGGCTTCTGGATCTAGGGTGGGATGACGCCCTCCCTCAAGATTTCTGTCAGCGATGGGTTGACTTCCTAAAGAATTACTCGGTGCTCGATCAGATTCGTGTTCCTCGATGGGTCGCGTTCCGACCACACCTAAAGGTCGAACACCACGGGTTCTGCGACGCTTCACAGAAGGCGTACGGCGCAGCAATTTACGTTCGTGTCGAAATCGGGTCCACGGTAATAGTGACCCTGCTGACTGCAAAGACTCGAGTGGCCCCAGTTAAGACGGTTTCGCTCCCTCGACTAGAACTGTGCGGTGCCTTGTTGTTGTCCGAGATGGCCACCGCCGTTCTGCCACAAATGCCAGGGGCCGCGTCTGCCCTATACTGTTGGACCGACTCGACTATTGTCCTCGCGTGGCTGCATAAGCCAGCGTGCCAGTGGACAACGTTCGTGGCCAACCGGGTGACCAAGATCACCCAGTTCACCGACGTGCAGAAATGGGCACATGTCCGCTCCGAGCATAACCCTGCGGATCTCGCTAGCCGGGGCGTAGCTCTCCAAGATCTTGCAGATAACCAGTTGTGGTGGCACGGTCCTGACTGGCTGCAGAGGCCTCGCAGCGACTGGCCCACTCAAGGCTATGATACCCCCGTGACTGAACTCGAGAAGCGAGCAGTCAAGGTCCATGTCGCGAAAGTACCCCCCGAAGATCTCCTTGAGCGTTTCTCCACACTCGACAAGGCATTACGAGTCCTTTCCTATGTTAATCGCTTCATCCAGCGCGCGCGGAAGATTCGACTTTCGTTTGAAGAGCACCTGACCGCTAATGAGATAACGTCGGCTGAACGTCTTCTAGTTTCCGTCACTCAGCGCAGACACTTCGTCTCTGAGATGGGCTGCTTAAGCGAAAAGCGTCCAATATCGGCATCCAGTCCGATTCAGAATCTGAACCCCTTCGTGGATTCGCAAGGCCTTATGAGAGCCTGCGGCCGGGTCACGTCCTCTGAGCTTCTCCACTATGACGAACGGCACCCTATTATCCTTCCGTACGACTGTCAGCTGTCTCGACTCCTGGTTCATTTTACACATCGCATCACGCTGCACGGTGGCAGTCAGCTGATGATCCGCCTGATCCGGGCCAAGTTCTGGATTCCAAGGGTGAGGAACTTGGTCAAGTCTGTTGTCCATTCTTGTAAGGTATGTGTCATCCACAAGAAGAAGTTGCAGACGCAACTCATGGGAGAGCTACCCAAGGAACGGACGTCCTTCTCGCGCCCGTTCACGCACACCGGTGTGGATTATGCCGGTCCCTTCGAGATAAAAAACTATACGGGGAGGGCCTGTCTCATCACAAAGGGTTATGTGTTGGTGTTTGTGTGTTTCTCCACTAAGGCCATCCATTTAGAGCCTACGTCGGACCTTACGACCGAGAAATTTCTTGCGGCTTTCGCACGGTTCGTGTCCCGGAGAGGATGCCCCCGTCAAGTGCAGTCCGACAACGGGAAGACCTTTGTGGGAGCAGCTGCTCTACTATCCCGCGATTTTCTCCAGAGCCTAAAGGGGGCTGTGACTGGTGCCTATAGTCACCAGCAGCTTCTCTGGCATTTCATTCCTCCGGGAGCTCCCACATGGGGGCCTTTGGGAAGCAGGGGGTCAAGAGCTTCAAGACCTTGTTCTACAAGTCCGCCGCCACGCGAAAATACACCTTTGAGGAGCTGGCTACTCTCCTGGCGAAGATCGAGGCGTGCCTGAATTCGCGGCCACTCGCGCCAATGTCCGAAGACCCTGCTGACCTGCTAGCTCTTACACCCGGGCACTTTCTTGTGGGAGGACCACTTCTCGCCACGGTCGAGCCCGAGATCAAGGGGGACACCAGTTCCATCATCAATCGTTGGCAACACCTCAAGGCGCTTCAGCAGCAATTTCAGCTCCGGTGGAAGGAGGAGTATCTCAAGGAGCTCCATAAGAGAAACAAGTGGCGAGCCCCTACGAGGGACCTCCGCGTTGGGGATATGGTCGTCATCAAGGAAGACAACCTTCCGTCCAATGAGTGGCGCTTAGGCAGGGTTGACGCGGTGTATCCCGGCTCTGATGGCCATGTCCGCGTGATCGACATCCGCACTGCGCGAGGGCTTGTAAAGCGGCCCGTTGTTAAGGTCGTGCTTCTTCCGTTGGACGCGTCCGCCTACCCACAGTGATCAACATTTCTTCCGCTCCAATGTTCCTGTCCAATTGTGCTGTCCCGTAGCTCTGCCCGTAGTTCCGAACCTTCATTTTACACCGATTCTGATCATGTTATTTGTTCCTTTATCATATTTCCGTCAGCCATAGCCAACACGATGTCGCCACGTCCACGCAACACCCAAGCATCGCTGGAGAGCAGATGTACTCGTGGTATCCAATCCTACCGTTGCCGAGTCTGCAATGGAATCCACGCCTTAAAGAAGTGTCGGCGTTTCCCTACGCCTTAGCGCCGAGAAGCGGCTCCGAGCGGTTCTTGTGAACCGATACTGCTCGAGCTGCCTGGCCCACGAGCACTCCGACGGATCCTGTCGTCGGGGTGACGGTTGTAAGACGTGTGGACAGGATCACCACACGCTGCTGCATCTCGTGGAGAAGCCGCGGGCTCGGCGCAAGGCACGCCAAGAGGAGCACCGGTCACGGAGCGCGGGAGTCAGGACACAGAGTGTCACGTCTGGCGCCCGGCCGTCATCCGCCAACTCCCGGCGCGGTTCGGGTGCTCCTCGGCCTGGGTCCGCCACTTTCCGGCAATCCCAACCCGATCCACGGCCACCGACGTCCCGGCACTCGTCGATGCATCCTCGGCCTTCGTCCGCCACTCCTCGATTGCCAACCCCCGCTCATCCGCCCGCGTCATCCGCACCTAGGCAGAGTTCCGCCTCTCGTCGAGGGCCCCCGCTGGACGCGGTCGCGGCGCCCACCCTCTCATCGCTGTTGCAACGGAACAGCGTCAACGTGCTGCCGACTGCACTAGTGCGGATCGACACCGGGACCCGGAGCTTCGATACGGGGGCCCTCATCGACCCATGCACGCCCTCGAGCTGCATCGACGCCTCGCTCGCTGCGTGTTTCCGGCTGCCCACTACCAGCGTGGGGGACGAACAGGTGTGTTCCGCCACCGTGGGGTCAACGACCGATGACAGCGTTCAGCTGGAGGTCATGTTCAAGATCGAGCCTCACGTGCGAATTCGTACGCCGTCCCGGGAGCTGAGCGAGGCGGTGCGTGCCCACTTCCGAGGCGTGACCCTGGCGGATGAGCGATTCCATCTGCCAGCGACAATCTCCGTCGTCCTGGGTGCAGATATGTACCCACGGATTATTCAACCGGGCTTCCTGAAGATCCAGGACGGACTCCCAGTGGCCCAGAGCACCGTGTTTGGATGGATCGTATCCGGAGCTTGCCACCAACCATAACTTCGAGGGAGCTATTGCAACCCGAGTGATTGCAAGGGGGCGGAATGTTTAGGTGAGGGCCGTGGTGCCACTCACCTGAAGAGCGCATCCGCGCTGAAGAGCGCACCCGCGCTAAAGAGCGCACCCGCGCTGAAGAGCGCACCCGCGCTGAAGAGCGCGTCCACACTCGCCCCTCTGTGCCTCTCTTCTCGCTCGTTGGCTGTCGGCGATCTCCTTTTTTTTCCACTAGTTTTAAGTTTCAATCTCTTGTAAGCAGCCGAATAAAGCTGAACGCGTGCTTTACACTAAACATAAAGACGCCCCCGACTTTTCACTTTCCAACCCCATTCTGGAATCTTTTTGAGGAACCAACGCCCCCCTACACAGCTGGAGTTTAGCTCTATGGAGTCCATCGAATGGCATTTTATTCCTCCTCGATCTCCGCATTTCGGTGGTCTGTGGAAGCGGCTGTTAAAACCGCCAAGCACCATTTTACCGAGCTGTCGGATCCGCAGTTCTGGGATTCGAGGAGCTGCGAACGCTGCTGTGCCATATTGGGGCTGTTATAAATTCACGACCCTTATTGCCTCTTTCAGAAAATCCTGCAGACCTTGATGTTCTGACCCTGGCTCATTTTTTAACTGGTGGTCCGTCAGTCAGCTTTATCGAGCCTGATGTCACAAAGCTGAACTTCAACCGGTTGGACAGCTGGCAGCGCGTGTCTTTCCTGCAGCAGTCTTTCTGATCCCGATGGAAGGAGGAGTACCTAAGCCTTCTCCAGCAGCTCTCCAAATGGCGCGCCTCCGGTCCTGCCTTGGCCCCGAACGATGTGGTCCTAGTAAAGGACGAGAATCTACCACCGATGAAATGGCCGCTTGCGAGAATAATGGAGTTAATCCCTGGTCGCGATGGTATCTTTCGAGTGGCGGTGATAAAAACCTCATCTGGAATTACCAAGCAAGCAGTGACTAAGCTGTGCCTTTTGCCCCTTAAGGATGAAGTTGGAGTAGAAGCCCCAACTGGGGGGAGAATGTCGGGTCAAGCAGCAAGCAACTAATTTAAGCGTAATAATTAATAAGTAACTGATTTTTGTTGGTCGCAACCCGATTCTTTTCGGCCGCTCGGCTTTTAACATCTTTTTCCTACGTATTATTTGTACAGCTATACGGTCCATACTTTTAAATTGGGCAAAAGAAGTTCCGCTCAATTTTTCAAAAATATTATATTCTATAAAAAAAAATATGCTTCGCAGTGCAATCAAAAAAATTATGCAACGCAGTGCATGGGTAAAAAAAAATATTCTGCTCAGTTGGTTTCCTTTTTTTTCTCCACGTCAGCTGGTTGTCGCCGGTTTGGCTACGCTGACGTTCCCTCGGTGGCGCAGGAGGTGGCGTATTTCCGCACTCTATTTGCTGCTGCTGCTGTCCTGGGCCTTTTGTACTTAGGCGTTACCTGTGCCGGTCCTCGCACAGGTGTGGTTGTTTAGGTGTGCTACTCTTTTTTTTATTTTTTTCGCAACTCCTCCGCGATTGCCCATTGCTTTCACTCTACTCACTCAAATTTTTTTTGTCGATTTATTTTGCACCTTCCAGTAATTTTCCAGTGATTTTCTGATTATACGTATCCTCCTGTGTATATCCTTTTAATCCCTCGATGTCCATCCATCGCTGGCACGGTCGCCATGCGATGAAGGATATCTCCAAGGGTTAAGTTTGGTTGGTTTTTTATTTGGAATGCTCCAAACCCTCAAAATGTCTCTGTTCTTTTACAATATTTCTTATGTTTAAGTAAGGCTAAGTCTCGTAGCAGCGCTGCTCGCAGGCGGCGGCAGAGAGACGGCTATGTACTTATGTATAAAGGAATATAATAATATACGTTGTCATGCGCTCTCAAGTGGAGGCGCGAGGGGTATGCATATGCTGACCTTTTGGTACGATTATGCTGACACTAGCACATTCTGTGTGCGGGCTAAGCCATAACGATCGGTTCATATTTCGCCCACTTAGGGTTTATGACCGGGACTTTGGATTATGTAAACACTGCTACAAAGTGTTACAGTGCGCACCCTTTAAGTACTCTCGGTGCAGTGGGTATTCAAGATATGTGCATACTACAATGCGTGCACCATGATCATGAAGTCATTTTGATCTTCTGTCTCCGCTGTCTCGAAATAAATGAAATGACTCAGACACGGGCATAAATTTGGCACAAATTTTTGAAAAACAACAACAAAAATCGAGTGCCGTAAATGTCATAAGCCATAAACCATAATTTCATAACCATAAATATAATTTTTTGATAATTGTATGCGTTGCGAAGCGTTAATGGAACTTTAATTGAAAATCCTTCCAAAATCGCAAAAAAATAAAACTGACATCTTGCAACCAAAACAAATCTTTTTAAATAGCCAAAGATTCTTGAAGGGAAAAAATGTTGATGTCTTCATCTTATGGTTGTTTTTAGTAGGGAGTAAATAGGCAATCGGCTGATTTCTTGCGTCATATCCGTGTATGCATGTATATGTTGGTGGGAACGTAAATCCACAATCCAATATACACTAACATATATATATTCCTAAATAAAAAATACATATTGACCTTTCATCCGACCTTGACATAAATATGTCTCATGCAAGAAAGTGATAAAATGGGATCGCAGCAGGTCTATTGGTTCCTTTTTTTTTCTTGACCCTTCAGGGTGGATTTTCACTTTTCTACGTAAAGGTTTTCTTGTGATATATGTACTTGTAAAATGCTGTATAATATTTTATATTATAAAATTAAATTTCTTTATATAAGTCCGAGTTAATTTAAAATTAATTAAAAAAGAATTGGAGTAAAAAATCCTTTTAAATAATATGCAACACCATAATAAAATTTTGGACATTTTTTTTTTAATAATTATTTGTTCTTCATCATTAATTTTTAATTAATTACAAAAGAATTATATGAATATATTATTATGAATATAATTTTTGTAAATAAGCATTTTTTTGTTCATCAATTTTATTTATTTTTTCACGATCCTGAATCTTATTTATTTTTTCACGATTCTGAATCTTAGACAGGTATCTTAAGTGGGCAGTTGAATTTATAGGGAATTAGGCAAACGGCGTATAAGCGGCAGAAAAATTTTAGTTGTATGTAATTAGGTGCGATTTACTGACACCAACATGGGATTATTCAGCAACTACCATCGAGGATAAAACGTATGCCCCGGACTCTCTAAAAAATATATTCGAGGAATTCGACGACGACGACATACCAGTTTCTCCGTGCTTCATTCCGGAGACCCCCGAGGGAGAGGAAAAATCATCAACAGAATTTTCTTTTCTGGACGATGACCACATATTTTTTGAAATAAATGACGGAAATGATAATTATATAAGTTTAATGGATTAGGAATTTGATAAAATTTTAATTGATTGGCTTAGAAATAATTAATAAATAAAAGACTATATTACCATATTTCATTATTATATAATTATTTTTATTTCATAAAAAAGAAATTTTATGAGGATCGAGGATGAGGTAGTATGAGGATCGTGCTTTTGTTTTGCTGAAGTTGTGATTTTTTAGAATGTGACGTTTTAATCCATACCGATATTTAAAGGAATAGATTGAGTCGGAACCTTTTACTTGAGGTGTCAGTTGACATGGAAGGCTTTGAGTCTCAATTAATCGAGGTGACAAGAAAATGTGAAGTCGGTTCCCATTTAAGAATGTTTTGATCTGTTTAGTTTTAATTCACTTAAAAGGAGTGAGAAAGATTTAAGTCGGGATTTCTGTTTACCCAAATGTTGTTTTGGTTTTCAATCTGAAGTGACTCTTATAAATTGGAAATCTGAAATGTTTTCAGCCGAATTGGAATAATTAAATGCTTATGTTTTTACAAAAATTGAAATGATGCTATTTGCAGCTGCGTTACGAATTTCAATACAAAAGGCTTCAGCTTCGGTTTACAAAATTTACTCATATACACTTAAAAATTTTTGTTGATATGTTACTTCCCCATCCTTAAGAATTTAGCCTGTCCTTAGGCGGTTAGTTTGGGGTATAACTGTAGGTCATGTTCTTTATTTTCTGAACTTTTAGTTTCTTTTTCGGGACTAATAACCTGTTTTTTTTTTATAATTAATTAGTATCCTTTTTGGGATGTTCTTAAATTTATAAATCAAATATATGATTATAATAATACTTATTATTGATAGTAGTAAAATATTGTTTTGAATGGTTTTGGAATATTTCTTTGGCTACGGGTTAGGGTGTAATCAAGCATAGTGTTTGTTGTTATTACATCTTCTATTTGTATAGAACAGTTGAATGCTTTTATTATATTGTTTCCTTCTGCAATTAAATCTTTATTTATACAATTCTGATTTAGCAAAGTTTTTGGCAAATTCCATGTTATTATGATGTTGGGTTCAATATAATTTAATTCGAAGTTCTTGTACATTTTTGTATATCTACATTCTGTATTTGTTTGTCTTAAGAAACCTATTATACATTTATTGTTTACTATTTCTTTTGTTTTTACTTCAAAGACTTGCTGATTTTTTATATAATATTCATCATGCAATGTTTC
This sequence comes from Drosophila parabipectinata, assembly GCA_018153455.1. Classification (NCBI taxonomy): domain Eukaryota; kingdom Metazoa; phylum Arthropoda; class Insecta; order Diptera; family Drosophilidae; genus Drosophila; species Drosophila parabipectinata. The sequence goes on along the minus strand of JAECYA010000317.1, from coordinate 18,628 downwards.
GGTTATTATATTCTGATTCTGATCCGGATACGGTAAAATTTTATAAATGGGGGTTTTAATAATAGTACCATGAATATGAGAAATTATCAATATTTCGTTAGTATTAACTTGTAACCAAGTAGATGTTTTGATATTTAACAATTTTTCTGAATTAATATGTTTAAGCGGGTCATGTTTTAGGAGCTTTGGGTTGAATATGCCTAATCTTGTAAATTGAATTCCTAATTCAATGTCTTCTACGTATTCTGTAAATTCTTGTAAATTGAAAATAAGGATTGCTAACCTTTGGTTTTCGTTTTGGTTTTCATTTAAACGATTGACTGTTTCTATTCCTTTATCAATTACTTTATTTCAATTACTTTATTTAATTCGTTGATCTGTATACTATTTTCAGACAAATTACCAATTTTTGATTCTAATTCTTCCATAACTTGTTGATCCAATGTGCCAAATAAATATTTATAAAAGGTACCTACGAAATTTGCAAGTCCTCTCTTATTTCGTTGAGCAATTTTGATTCCGTTCATTTCTCTATTTAATTTTTCTTTTAGATATTGAATTTGATTCAAATGTTTAAATTCGCGTGTTTGTTCCATTAGATTTTTATAAGTTTTTTCAGTTTTAGTTAAATTGACTGTGAGACAATGATATTCATAATTAGTGGGTAGATCTGTTGACCTGTTTGGAAAATTAAGTATCCATTTTTTTCTTGGATTGGATTGATATCTATGTTTTGACACACGGCGTGATATATAAGACATAATAAAGTTATTATATAAAAGATAATTTTATTAAGTTGGGTTGTCTTCCGGTTGAAATCTGGAATTATTATATTTGCTGGTATTAATTTTCTTCTTCTTTTTGAATTTCGATTTATAGTGAGTGATTTCTCTACCTCTATTTTTTTCTACATAATGTTTTTCGTCGGTTTGGGTAATTTGGCCTGTCTTCCTAAAAGGATTTGTTGTTTTAGATTTTACAAGGGGGGCTTGTCTATACCTAGTATCAATAACGAATGTATGACGATTTTTATTAAGCTTGTTTATTTTCTGTGTTTTATTCACTTGAGTATTATAACTTGGAGTTCCGGCGAAAAAAAAAATGTCAGCTGGTGTTCTGCCTGTAGAGCTATGTTTTTTTTATGATTATAAATATAAACAATTTTTTTCAAATTTAGTAATTATATTTTCAGAATATTTATAATTCTCAATTTTTTTTTAATAGTTTTATGAAATCTCTCTATGTCAGAAACGCCATTTTTACTTGTAGTTATAGTTATTCTTACATCTTCTGATTGCAGCCAAAGTTGCAATGCTGAGCACATAAATGCGGAGTCTTTGTCAGCTTTAATTTCTTTTGGTTGTTATTATATATCCAAGGAATTCGGTTTCCTTTTTCATAAACTCACATTTGTCAAGTTGAAGCTTAAGATTAGCTTCTCGAAGTTTTGAAAACACCTTTTTTATAGACAATATGTGTTCCTCTAATGAAGTAGAAAATATAATTATGTCATCCATATAAACAAAGCAATGCTGGTACATTAAATCTTATAGTAAATTGTTCATACAACGTTGGAAAGTTGCAGGCGCGTCTTTCAGACCAAATGGCATTCGTGTGTATTCGTAATGTCCATTTTTAGTTGAAAAAGCTGTTTTTGAAATAGAATTTTCATCCATTTGAATTTGATGAAAACCCTTGGCAAGGTCAATTGTTGTAAAATATTGACACTTTCCAAGTTTGTCAAGTATTTCATCCATAACTGGTATCGGATACTTATCATCAATAGTTATTTCATTTAGACTTTGATAGTCTATTACTATTCTAAATTTCTTTTCCCTGAGGCATCCTCTTTCTTTGGGACTATCCATATTGGAGAACAATAAGGCGATTTCGATTTACGTATTATTCCCTGATTTATCATTTCTTATATTTGGATTTCGACTTCTTGATCATGAGCTTGGGGGTATTTATACGGTTTTTTGTAAATAGGATCTTCATGTTTGGTTTGGATTGAATGTTTTATGGCACTGGTAAAGGTCAAATTTTCACCTTCCCTGTACTGGATATCACTAAATTCAAATAAAATGTTATTTAATTTAGTTCTTTCTTCTTCATTTAGATGATTTATTATAAATTTATTATCTTCTTCCAAGTCATTATTAATTGCAAAATTAAAAGATATATCTTCAGATAAATGTGGACTGAGATAATCTTCCAATGTTTCCAATATATCCATATATGGAAAAAACAAATCCGCTCAAAGTGACGGTTTCCTGTTTATAATTAATTATTGCTTCTAAATGCTCTCTTCCTATCAATATATCATATTTTTGGGAAAAATTGTGAACCCAAAATGGTTGGTCGATCGGACAAAGTTTACTTGATTTGAAGTTGGCGGACTTATTTAATTTAATGGTGTACATTAATTGTATCCACTACTGACGTTTTTAATGTTTGTGGGAAATTAAAATAATTTTCTTTTATTAGGTTGATTGAACTTCCTGTATCTATTACACATTTAAATGGGTAAATAATTTATTGTTAATATTGTTAATAATTATTCTGATGTAAGGATTTCTATTTCTTCTATTGGATCCGAGGCTAGTTGATTTTAGATTGATCGCTTGAATATTCACGCTGTCTTTTCACTGGTTTGTTAGAATTAGTACCTTGTAAAGAAGATGTTGGCTGTTGATAATTCATAGGATTCTGAGCTCTACCTTGATTTAAGTTTTGCTGCAATACCTGTCGAAATTGTTGTTGATTGAAATTATTTGGTTGTCTATAATTACTTTGCTGATTATAACTTTGTTGATTATTATTATTATAAAAGGAATTATTTCTTTGGAAATTATTATTTTTTTGATAATTTCTCCTATCTGTTTCGTTTTGATTTGAATTGTGTTGTAATTTAACTTTATCAGAACCAGAATCATAACAACCTTCTTGTTGTGCTACTTGTTTAAGTTTACTGACTGTTGTTATGTCGTACCTTGCTAATGTCATGAATAACCTGTCGGGAAGTTTTCTCATTAATACATCTTTTACAGTATTATTCATGGCATTATTATAAATCATTGTTATAAGTATATTTTGATGCACTTCTTTTTAAAAATTTGTGTAGGGGGGAGTTGGTTCCGCAAAAGACTCCAGAAGTGGGGATGAAATGAAAAGTCGGGGGCGTCTTCAATAATTTCCAAAAGAAGCGCGTTCAGCTTTGGCTGCGTACATCGAATTGACAACTTAAAAACTAGTACAAAAAGAGATCAACGACAACCAACGAGCGAGAAGAGAAGGCACAGAGGGGCGACTGTGGATGCGCTCTTCAGCGCGGGTGCGCTCTTTAGCGCGGGTGCGTTCTTCAGCGCGGATGCGCTCTTCAGGTGAGCGGCACCACGGCCCCTCACCTAAACATTCCGCCCCCCTTGCAATCGCACGGGTGGCAATAGCTCTCTCGGTGTTATGGCTGGTGGCAGGCTCCGGACACTACCCATCCAAACACGGTGCTCTGGGCCGTCAGACTGGCAGTCCGTCCTGGATCTTCAGGAGGCCCGGTTGGATAATCCGTGGGTACATATCTGCGCCCAGGACGACGGAGATTGTCGCTGGCAGATGGAATCGCTCATTCGCCAGGGTCACGCCTCGGAAGTGGGCACGCACCGCCTCGCTCAGCTCCCGGGACGGCGTACGAACTCGCACGTGAGGCTCAATCTTAAACATGACCTCCAGCCGAACGCTATCATCGGTCGTTGACCCCACGGTGGCGGAACACACCTGTTCGTCCCCCACGCTGGAAGTGGGCAGCCGGAAACACGCAGCGAGCGAGGCGTCGATGCAGCTCGAGGGTCCCGGTGTCGATCCGCACTAGTGCAGTCGGAGCACGTTGCAGCTGATCCGCGCAGCGACGAGAGGGTGGGCCAGCGACCGACGAGAGGGGCCCTCGACGAAACTTTGCCTTGGTGCGGATGACGTGGGCGGATGAGCGCTGGTAGGCAACCGAGGAGTGGCGGAAGAATGCCGAGGATGTATTGACGAGTGCCGGGACGTCGGTGGCCGTGGATCGGCTTGGGATTGCCGGAAAGTGGCGGACCCAGGCCGAGGAGCACCCGAAACGCGCCGGGACTTGGCGGATGACGGCCGGGCGCCAGACGAGACACTCTGTGTCCTGACTCCCGCGCTCCGTGACCGGTGCTCCTCTCGGCGTGCCTTGCGCCGAGTCTGCGGCTTCTCCACGAGATGCAGCAGCGTGTGGTGATCCTGACCACACGTCTTACAACCGTCACCCCGCCGACAGGATCCGTCGGAGTGCTCGTGGGCCAGGCAGCTCGAGCAATACCGGTTCACAAGAACCGCTCGGAGCCGCTTCTCGGCGCTAAGGCGTAGGAAGCGCCGACACTTCTTTAAAGCGTGGATTCCATTGCAGACTCGGCAACGGTACGATTGAATACCTTGAGTACATCTGCTCTCCAGCGATGCGTGTGTGTTGCGTGGACGTGGGGACATCGTGTTGGCTATGGCTGACGGAAATATGATGAAGGAACAAATAACATGATCAGAATCGGTGTAAATGAAGGTTCGGAACTACGGGCAGAGCTACGGGACAGCACAATGGACAGAAACATTGGAGCGGAAGAAATGTTGATTTCATGTGGGTAGGCGGACGCGTCCAACGGAAGAAGCACGACCTTAACAACGGGCCGCTTTACGAGCCCTCGCGCGGTGCGGATGTCGATCACGCGGACATGGCCATCAGAGCCGGGATTCACCGCGTCAACCCTGCCTAAACGCCACTCATTGGACGGAAGGTTTTCTTCCTTGATGACGACCATCCCACCATTCCCATCCCACGACCATTCTTCCTTGGTCCTCCCACAAGAAAGTGCCCGGGTGTAAGAGCTAGCAGGTCAGCAGGGTCTTCGGACATTGGCGCGAGTGGCCGCGAATTCAGGCACGCCTCGATCTTCGCCAGAGAGTAGCCAGCTCCTCAAAGGTGTATTTTCGCGTGGCGGCGGACTTGTAGAACAAGGTCTTGAAGCTCTTGACCCCTGCTTCCCAAAGGCCCCCCATGTGGGGAGCTCCCGGAGGAATGAGACGCCAGAGAAGCTGCTGGTGACTATAGGCACCGGTCACAGCCCCCTTTAGGCTCTGGAGAAAATCGCGGGATAGTAGAGCAGCTGCTCCCACTCCAAATGTCTTCCCGTTGTCGGACTGCACTTGACGGGGGCATCCTCTCCGGGACACGAACCGTGCGAAAGCCGCCAGAAATTTCTCGGTCGTAAGGTCCGACGTAGGCTCTAAATGGATTTTAGTTGAGAAGCACACAAACACCAACACATAACCCTTTGTGATGAGACAGGCCCTCCCCGTATAGTTTTTTATCTCGAAGGGACCGGCATAATCCAAACCGGTGTGCGTGAACGGGCGCGAGAAGGACGCCCGTTCCTTGGGTAGCTCTCCCATGAGTTGCGTCTGCAACTTCTTCTTGTGGATGACACATACCTTACAAGAATAGACGACGGACTTGACCAAATTCCTCACCCTTGAAATCCAGAACTTGGCCCGGATCAGACGGATCATCAGCTGACTGCCACCGTGCAGCGTGATGCGATGTGTAAAATGAACCAGGAGTCGAGACAGATGACAGTCGTATGGAAGGATAATAGGGTGCCGTTCGTCATATTGGAGAAGTTCAGAGGACGTGACCCGGCCGCAGGCTCTCATAAGGCCTTTCGAATCCACGAAGGGGTTCAGATTTTGAATCGGACTGGATGCCGATATTGGACGCTTTTCGCTTAAGCAGCCCATCTCAGAGACGAAGTGTCTGGGCTGAGTGACGGAAACTAATAGACGTTCAGCCGACGTAACCTCATTAGCGGTCAGGTGCTCTTCAAACAAGGGTCGAATCTTCCGCGGGCGCTGGATGAAGCGATTAACATAGGCAAGGACTCGTAATGCCTTGTCGAGTGTGGAAAAACGCTCAAGGAGATCTTCGGGGGGTACTTTCGCGACATGGACCTTGACTGCTCGCTTCTCGAGTTCAGTCACGGGGGCATCATTGCCTTTAGTGGGCCAGTCGCTGCGAGGCCTCTGCAGCCAGTCAGGACCGTGCCACCACAACTGGTTATCTGCAAGATCTTGGAGAGCTACGCCCCGGCTAGCGAGATCCGCAGGGTTATGCTCGGAGCGGACATGTGCCCATTTCTGTACGTCGGTGAACTGGGTGATCTTGGTCACCCGGTCGGCCATGAACGTTGTCCACTGGCACGCTGGCTTATGCAGCCACGCGAGGACAATAGTCGAGTCGGCATTTGTGGCAGAACAACAAGGCACCGCACAGTTCTAGTCGAGGGAGCGACACCGTCTTAACTGGGGCCACTCGAGTCTTTGCAGTCAGCAGGGTCACTATTACCGTGGACCCGATTTCGACACGAACGTAAATTGCTGCGCCGTACGCCTTCTTTGAAGCGTGGCAGAACCCATGGTGTTCGACCTTTAGGTGTGGTCGAAACGCGACCCATCGAGGAACACGAATCTGACCGAGCACCGAGTAATTCTTTAGGAAGTCAACCCATCGCTGACAGAAATCTTGAGGGAGGGCGTCATCCCACCCTATATCCAGAAGCCAAATGTCTTGCATGAACATTTTTGCCCGAACAATGAAAGGAGCGAGCCAACCTGCTGGATCGAACAATTTGGCAATTTGGGAGAGGACTTGGCGCTTTGTGAAAACCGAGCCGGAAGTCAATTCTGGCGGGACAAAAAAGAATTCATCAGTCGTCGCTTTCCACCGCACGCCGAGTGTCTTGGCCGTGCTCTCTGCATCAATGTCGAGAAAGTCAGCACGGAGACGGTGGTCGATCGGAATGTCGGCCAGGATTGCCTTGCTATTCGACGTCCATTTACTAAGTGGGAACCCTGCTGACTCTAGGGCCCCTTTCAGCTCCCGAATCGAAGCTTGGGCTTCAGTTTTGGAGTCTGCCCCCGCGAGAACGTCATCAACGTACATAAACTGCCGGATAATTTGGCTTGCCTGCGGATACTTCGACTCTTCGTCGTCAGCGAGCTGTCGCAGCACACGGATCGCCAGGAACGGGGCACAATTGACACCGAAGGTGACCGTTTTCAACTCGTAGTCGCGGATATCCCCATCGGGATTGCGAAACAAAATACGTTGGAGCGGAGTATGCTTGGGGTCTACCCAAATTTGCCGATACATCTTCTCGATGTCGGCGTTGAATACAAACCTAAAGTATCGCCACTTTAGGATTCGAATCGTCAGGTCGGATTGTAAGACCGGGCCCGCGTAAAGAATGTCGTTCAGACTGGTCCCGTTTGCGGACGGGCTCGAAGCATTGAAGACCACTCGCACTTTGGTGGTCGTGCTTTCGGGTTTGAAGACGGCATGATGTGGAAGATAGTAGGTAGCGGAATTGCTCGCGGGAGAGACCTCGGTCATGTGGCCTAAGTCTTTGTACTCCTGAATTACCGAGTCATAGCGGGCCTTAAGGGGCGGGTCCCACTTCAGGCGCTGCTCATTACGCAGAAACTGAGCAGGGCAAAGGACCGTGAAGCCGCTAGCTCGGAACACTTCTGCCCGGGGTCGCGTAAGGGGAGCGTCACAACGTACTTGCCACACTCGTCTCTTTTCGTCGTCTGGACAAAATTGTGCTCGCAAACTGAATCCGATTCCGAACTTATCGGTGTGGGCACATCTTCCACCTCCCAGAATTTGGTGAGGAGCTGATCCAGTGAGTCACCGAGGCTGGGGGCCACTCGTGTGGAAAAAACGGACACGCTGCGGGGATTGGCTGGCGATAATGGGCCTGTCAGCACCCATCCAAAAATGGTCTCCTGACCGAGAAGCGACCCGCATATGTTAGCCTTGGCATTACCGAGGAGAATGGACGGAAGAATGTCAGCTCCTATTAATACATCGACTTGGGAGCTCTCAAAGAAGTTGGGGTCCGCCAGGATATGTCGGGCAGCCCGTTGAGACGATCTCGCGGAATCGGGTATGATGGCAGATTTCCTGCCAACTGCGGCAGAACGTCTCTAACGTAGGCCGCAATTGTAGCCCGGGTCTAAACGGCGACCGAATGGAGAAATGGTCTGATTAAGGCCGGAAACTTGGGCTTGAATCGTCTTGAAGGGTGGTTTGACGAGGTTGAACAGTCGTTCCGTTATGAAGGTCGCTTCGGACCCTGAGTCTATCAGAGCTCGTGCCTGGAAGCTGCACCCCAAATGGCACACGTTGATAAGGGCCGTGCCTAGTAGGACGGCTCCTGACCCGGAAGCGAAACACACCTGCACATCCGACTGATCCTCTGAGCCGTTTGTGCTTCTGGCAGTCTGTGCGGGTTGAGCCCTTGCTGTCGTAGGCGGACTTGGTGCGGATTGCCGCGGTGCAGAAGGGTGTGGTGTCGGCTGTGGCATGTGAAGCAGGTATGGGCGCTCGTGCAGTCTCGTTGCTGGTGCCCTCGGGCAAAACAGTTCAAACATATCTGCTTCCTTTTAATGTAGTCCGAGCGCCCATTTACGTCCATTTCCAAGAACCGCGGACATAAGCGAATGGGGTGGTTCTCCCTCGAACAGAGATCGCAACCCTTGGGGCCCGGAACCACTCGAGTCTCGTATGAGTGGAGCCTTCCAGCAGGGGCAGTAGGAGTTCCCGACCTTGGCGGAAGTTGCCCGGAGCCAGTAGGTCTGACGTCGTCGATCGCTTCCAGAGTGCGATGGCGCTCTGTCAGGAAGTTGTCTAATTCCTTCCATGTTGGAATTTCGGCCTTGTTATGAACGGATTGCTCCCACATGGAAAGTGTGACTTTGGGGAGCTTTAACGAAATCATAAACACCAGGAGGCAGTCCCAAGCCTCAACATTGATGGCGGACATTGCTAGGGCTGTCAGACAACTCTGAATGGTGGCTTGGAGCTCCTTCAGCGCGACCCCGGACTCTTGAGAAATAGCCTGGAGGTTGAAAAGGATCTTCCACTGGCTATTGACCAGTAGCCGCCGATTCTCAAAGCGGTCTGTGAGGCTTTGCCAAGCGACTACAAAACCCCTTATGGGTAAGCGGAGCCTTAGAGACAATGGCGTGGGGGTCTCCACTTGTCCTAGACAGTAAGTGGAACCACCTCTCTACCGGGGTGGGCCGCGAGTTTTGGATGTAAATGGCCGTAAACAAGTCTCTGAAGGTGGGCCACCGAAGATAATCACCCGCGAAGACCTCGGTATCCACCGGAGGTAACCGGCAGCCTGTAGGCGCGGGCGTGTGGACATTGACGAAAGCCTGAGTGGATTGGGAAGCAATTTTCTCCCGAAGCTGGGCAATACATCTCGAATAGACGGAGTAGCAGTAGTTGTACTTCGATTCCAGGGTATAAGACGCGCCTCTCTTTTTTTTCCCCCCCTTCCCCCCAAACCCCCAATAAAATACCACGAATTATAATATTTTTTTTTAAATAATTACCCCCGAAGACCCACGGTCCCACCGGAGAATCGCAGCCGAGGCGCGGGCGGGGACATTGACGGAGAGGGAAGGGGAGGAGGAACTGACCTCGGGGAATAGAATTTTATATGAAGAAGAGGAAGAAAAATTGTTTTTCTTTTGCGGTCGAGGCGGCCACATTGTCGTCTGACACGGCTAGTAAATCGGAGCAGCTCTCATAGCTTTCTCTCTCTTTCTCCACCTTCTCCCACAGTGCCCGAATTTGGTCCCGATGGACCTCGCAAATGTATATTCCGTTTGTCTGGCGCCCGGAGTATTTATGTTAGCCTCAAATTGGCTAATTCAATCCGTTGTGGCGATGAACATTTTCAGCGCCACGTCAACCGCACTTTGAGCCATTTTTGCAACGGAACGAGTCTGCCTCTGTGAAGGACCGGGGATTGTATTGACGGATTCGTCACTCTTGGCCCTTGGAATGGCACTGTACGCCTAGTAGGCTTTAAAAGAGGCGTCCGCGGAGAAGCGGATTGAGATCTGTCCAAACGGATGGTTGGGTTCGGACGCGGCTTTTGGTCGTCTCCCGTGGGCATTCTCAGACACCAATTCGCTGGTCAGAACTTGTCGACTGGCGCGCGCAATGGGTGCCTCGTACGAAGCGGTAGCCGGTCACTAATGTGATGAGACCGGTGAGATCGCGGACGAATTGCGATTGCAAGGCCAAGTGGGAATTAGAAGCGCCGATGTCGAGAGGAACGTCGGATGCGGCACAATTTGGATGTGGGAGAAACTTCAGGAAGCCAAAAAAAAAACCAGATGGGCCAAGGTTTGTTGAGATTCTAGGCGGATGTTGCCAGATGCGGAGTAGAAGCAGCGTTAGGAAATGACGGAACGGAAAATGGACAAGGACCGGAAAATTCGTGATCGTTCGAAAAAATAATTGATGACTGTCTATATATGTATGTATATTTCGACCAGTATGGCTCGTACGTAAATATTCAATTCCTAACTATTTTCGAATTTGCGGAGCCGGAAAAGTGGACTTGACTTTGGTTTGGATTGAACACAGAAAAAAATAAATAATTAATTTTTGCCTAATTGTCGGATTTAATTATTATGGAAACAGCCGGGTGGAGTTGAAAATTTCAATTTTTAATCAATGGAGGTTAAGTAACCCGAAGCTGGAACGGTGGAATTGAAACCGCGGCTAGGTTCAGAAAGAATATCGACAATTAAATTATTTAATTATAATTTTTTTCTTTCCCGATAATTAAATTTTCGACTTTAATTATTGAGTGGCCGGAAAGGTGAATTAAAAAAAAACCTGGCCCTTTGCTCGGACGGAAAATACAAATTAAATACTTTTTGTAGTTATAAATATAAAAAATAAATTAATAATTAATTGATTTTTTTTTTAATTTGTTTGGTTATATATTTCCTGAAATTGGAGGCAGAAAATATTGAGAAATATATGGGCATGCATGCAAGTAGGGCAAGGGCATGCGGGGCATATGATGGCACAGTGGAACGTCGATAAGTGGACTGTATAGGTTAAATTTTATCGGTTATATATTTTCTGAAATCGGAGGCAGAAAATATTTGGAGATATGTGGACATGCATACAGGTACGGATATACGTAGGACATGTGGGCATATGTTGGCACAGTGGAGCGTCGATAACATGAAACTGCGGAAACGGAAAAGTTATGTGGTGTAAAAAATTGGGGATGAAAAACCAATATTACGACAGCGGCGGACTGTTCGGTGAACTTGGAGATTCCCGGAACCACTTCACACCGGCTGGCCAATATTAATTATGCCCTTTATTTTTTTTTTTAATATTTTTTTTACCACACACTTTTACTGTTCACTTGCGGATTAATTGCACCAAACACAATGTATGTGTGTATGCATGTACATATGCCTCGACCGTTGGCGAGCGAACGGATAACGGAAAAGCCAAAAACGGCGAGGAATATGGCGAGGCACACACAACGGAGATGGATGGAAAATTTTGTAGATTTTTTTTGTCTTAGAAAAGTCTCAAGCTGCCGTGGTGTCGGAAAACTCGGACTTGGAGTTGACACGGGGGGAAAAACAATCTTGCAGCAGTGTGAACGAAATTTAACGAAATTTCGGACCACTGCTGAAGACCGGCAGAGAGACGGAGACGGAAAAAATTTCGTACTTATCTTTTGGCGGAACAATGCCTGGACTGCTGGTGGACGATATCCTAATATCCAAAATATCCTGAATATCCAGATTATCCGGCTCGAAGGACCAAAATGTGTAGGGGGGCGTTGGTGACTTTTTAAGAAATGGGGATGAAATAAAAAGTCGGGGGCGTCTTCAATAATTTCCAAAAGAAGCGCGTTCAGCTTTATTGGCTGCGTACATCGAATTGACAACTTAAAAGCTAGTACAAAAAGAGATCGACGACAACCAACGAGCGAGAAGAGAGGGCACAGAGGGGCGAGTGTGGATGCGCTCTTCAGCGCGGGTGCGCTCTTTAGCGCGGGTGCGCTCTTTAGCGGGTGCGCTCTTCAGGTGAGCGGCACCACGGCCCCTCACCTAAACAAAATGCAATAAATTCTTTTTTCTGATTGGATATTGAATCGAAAAATTCTGCTGACTTTTTGTTATAGAAGTAAAATGCAACCCAATGCATTCCTGGTTGGTATAAATAATCAGTGTAAGCTACAATCAATGCTGGATATTCACGAATTTCTTTTGGTAGTTTATCGGCCGAAAAAACCCCTTTAAATATTTTTTTAGTTTGAGGTTGCTTGGAGAGCAAGTCCATGATTTGTATTGTATGATATTCATTTTTACAAAAGTACTCGAATATTTCGATGCTTATCAATATCAATGATAGAGTCGTATTCACAATAAATAATGCAAGTAACAGCCTCAGCCAGAGGCTCAGAGAATCTTCCTTCTATTCTGATCGGTCCTTGAGAAATCAGGTTAGCGCAAACACTAGAATTGGAGTGATCAGCAGTTAAATCAAACGCTAATAAAAAATTTTTTTTGTCAAACATATCCTTGGAAATTAGGAGACCACGATCATAATGCTTAATTCCACATGCTTAAAATAGTAAATTATATGCTCTTGAACTTTGGGTATTGGTAGGATTCGAGAAATCAAATTCAAGTGCCTGAGAAGGTACCTGTACTCCATTAACTAGCAGATTGATACATTGTATTTTAAAGTTTTCAAAATTAAAAGGATCTAATCCTCGATTTCCTGAATATGCTCTGTTTTTTACCATACAAAAGGCCAAAAAATTTGGAATTTGACCAATAACTGCATTATCGATGGATAATGTATTATTTCCTGGGTATATTGTAAATAATTATACTTCAACATTATTGTATGGGTATATTGCATTTTTTGATTGTATAACGTGATGATGAGCTAACAAAATGCTGGGGTTGACTACTACATGATTCATGAACAGCTGGGCTTCCAAGATCTTTAGATTCGATTCAGTTTCGGTTTCCCATAAATAAAATGCTGTTTTTTTCCATATTAGAAATAATGCGCAAATCAACATTATTTACAAGCAGTTTTGGTTGGTTGAAAATATCTCCATGAACTTTTTCAAATAATTCTACTTTATTACTATTTTGAAAAATATTTTTGAGAATTTGACTGCCATCACTTTTAAATGGTGTTTGGGTACCATAATTTTGGAAATATCCTGTGTTGCTGAATGACTTTCACTTGCATCACAACCATAGTTTAAAAATTGTTTGCAAATATGATCTATAATGATAATTATCGTCGCTTTGGGAAACCAAAGTATTGTTTAAATATACCGATGAGCTTCTAAATATAGAATGCAATATATTATTTGCTACACCAACAGCATTTCCTTCAATTCTACTATTATCAATTTTTTTAAGTTGAACCACAAGTTTTAAGTAAACACTTGAAAGATCTCTGTAGGTTTCTCCATTCCATTCCATTCCTCCACAAACGAATTCAATTGATGAAGCACTATCCAAAAAAGCAGCACTATAGGGTTGTAAGAAACTTCTTCGGTTTTCAAAATACAGCTTTGCGTTCGATGAGGCTCAAAAAGATCTAGTTCGCTTTTCATGCATTCAATGTGATTACTCATTTTGATTTGGAAAATATGTCATTAATTTTAAATTTTTTAGATGATTTTTTTCTCGACTTTTTTGAACGCGTATGTGTACGACGTTGTTTAGTTGTTAAATGATTGCGATTTTTTCTTGGTCTCCTCTTTTTATGCCTTTGTCAGATAGATTATGTAATGCGATTTTACTTTGTTCTTGAATGATATTTCGTAGAGGTTTTCGACCCAAATCATTTATAACAGCCTTTCCGGTTTGAGCAGCTTGATTTTTAAGTGCCCTGACAGAAAAAGCGGCTTAATGTAATTAAAAAGTCCACTAAAGAAATTTCCAATACCACGACCATGCAGAACAATTCTTGGGGAAACATAGAGACTACCTATGTTACTTAAGCTTCCACCGCACTGATTTAAATAATATTGATGATCACATTTCGCCATGGTTGGTAAATCAATTCTAAATGTTAGTTTCCCTTTTTTTTTTTTTTTTTTTTTTTTTTTTTTTACCGGTCTTTCAGAATTTGGAAATGGCTTGTGCATCAATAAGAGCATCAGCTAGCATTCCTGTATTCATCATAAAGCTTAGAGGCCCAGACGACCGAGGGGAGCTCAAGAAACGATTTGTTAGAATATATTAAGTTATTTGTGAATTATTAAGCTCAGAGGAGTTAGTAAGGAAATTTAAAATTCTATATTTGAAGTTAGAGGGACAGGAAAGAGATGTAATAGAGTAGAGACCATTGTAGTTCGAACATAATACCCTAAAAGGGTCATGCAGTGTATATGTCGAACTACAACGGCTAAGGAACAGAGGACTAAAGTTTCGAGTCCTTCTGTTAGGAATGTTAAAATTTAAGCGTGTTAGTAAATGCTGGCTATCTACATCCCCGTTAATAAGGTTATGGAGAAAAACTACACCGAGCATTGTCCAACGATTTGTTAAGCTAGGTAAGTTTATGAGTAAGAGTCTACTAATAAAAGATGGAAGTTGAAGATTTGCATCCCAGTTTAGACCTCTAAGTGAAAAAGTTAGGAAATTCTTTTGTACGGATTCTATGCGGTCCTGATGTACTCCATATTGGGGACTCCAGAAACATGAACCGTACTCCAGTATAGGACGGACCAAAGAAATGAATAGTGTTTTGCTTATATAGGGGTCATTAAATTCTTTGACCACCTTTTGATAAAACCAAGGACTCCTTTAGCCTTATTAACCATTAAGGAAATATGGTCGGCAAATTTAAGTTTGATGTCTAATATTTAACAGGATGCCGAGATCATTAACCTGGGTTAATTTTTCTAAGGCAATCCCATTAATGGAATAAGTAGCTTGCAGAGGGCAAGAACGATAAAAAGACATATGTTTGCATTTAGATCAGAGGTCGGCACCCCAATACATTGATATGATTTTACCGCATTAGTGTTAGTAACGTATAGCAGAAAGTAGGCTTTGAGCATGACGTTTCACACATTTATACTGTGTGTGTGTGGCCGAGCTCGGGCAGAGAAATTTCCTATGCCCCCGAGATAGGGCCGTGCCGACCTCTGATTTAGATCCATTAAGTATTAGATCATTAGCTAAACACCATTTTTGAAAGTTATCAAGGTCAGACTGAAGACTGCATTGGGCAGAGATGGATTTATACTGAAGACAAAGCTTTACAACATCTGCATACATAAGAACAAGAGAGTTCGTTAAAGCAGGGGGCAAGTCGTTTATAAAAAGCGTAAATAATAACGGGCCAAGATGACTTCCTTGAGGGACACCGGATGTAGCATGGACCAGACGGGACTGAATGTTTTTAAATAAAACTCTTTGTGTCCTTCCATCTAGGTAGCTGGAGATCCACGTTAAGAGGTTTTTAGGAAAACCCAGCATATTCAGTTTACTCAACAAGAGTGAGTGATTAACTGAATCAAATGCTTTGCTGAAGTCTGTGTAAATTACATCGGTTTGATATCCCTTACAAAAGCCATCTATGACAAAGGATGTCAACTCCAATAAGTTTGTGGTGGTGGAGCGACGCTTAATAAAGCCATGCTGACAAGGAGTGATGATCGAAGAGCAAAGGTGTTGCAAATGAGGGGTAATTAATTTTTCAAATAACTTTGGAATTGCCGACAACTTAGAGATGCCTCTGTAGTTGGCAGCCTCGGACTCCACTGAAATGATTCCTTCCACTTAAGGGGAAAAATCGAGGTTTCCAAAGATAAGTTGAAAAGTCTTAGAAGAGGTTTGCACAGAGCCCTGGCGCAGTATTTTAGCACACAGCCTGGTACTCCGTCGGGGCCTGGCGAATAAATGGGTTTTACCCTTAAAAGACCAGATAATAAGTTGTTCTCAGAAAAAGATGGACAGAAAATAAGATTTGCTGCTTGAATGTTATATGCGTAAGGCTGATCAGTCAATTTAGGAAGATAATAAGTTGTTTGAAAAAAATACATCGCTTAAGCAGTTATAGGGTTTTTTTCCTTCCATCCAGTCCAGTTTTCGATGAATATTATTTCGATGTTGTTGTAATTTATTATAATTCAACTCCTTAATGTTGTATGGAGGTTTGAAGTGAAAGAAGTTTGGTATTACAGTTCCTCCAGGCATGAAGGCCAATTCCTTAACAAAAATTTGATTGTTATTTCCAACAACATATTGAATATCTACTATAACGGACTTTGATCTATCAAATTTAGTCATTTTAGAATGAGTTTTAAATGTAAACTGACTTTGGTGTCTACATTTTAGGTCTTTATATACCATTCATTATACCATTTACTTTATATACCAACAAATTTTTTACGTCGAAAGTTCGTTCAAAAAGGGTTGCATGATACTTGGCAAATTGATTTGGTTGAAATGATCCCATATTCCAATCAGAATAATGGATATAAATATTTACTTACGGTTATTGATACATTTTCAAAATATGCTTTTGCTAAGCCTGTAAAATCAAAATCGGCAATGGATGTTGCAACTGTTATGAAATCTATATTGAAAGATTCCAAATACAAGCCAAAAATATACATTCCGATCAAGGAAAAGAATTTTTTTATTAACTCTTTAAAGAACTTATGAAGAAAAATAATATAAAAAAAAAAAGAAGGTGGAAAATGTTTAGTTTTAATGGAAATTATCGATGGATTACCCATTTGAATTCGCTTGTAGAAGACTACAACCATTCTTACCACAGAACTATAAAAAAAGAGGCCAATCGATGTTTGTAAACAGAATGAAGAGTTTATTTTGAAAACATGTTATAACATTGTTAAGGTATTTCCAAGGCATAAATATGTAGTGGAGACCATGTTAGAATAAGCAAATACAAGGGTGTATTTGTTAAAGGATATGAACCTAACTGAACAACTGAAATATTTACAATTTCAAAAATTAACACTACATTCCCAGTTACTTACGAGCTCATTGATTATTAGGGTGAACCTACAAAAGGTACATTTTATGAAGCTGAAATTCAAAAAGTTAAAGACAAAAGTGCATTCCTAGTTGAAAAAGTAATAAAAAGAAAAAAAGACCAAATTTTTTAAAAATGGTTAGGTTTTGATGAAACACATAACTCATGGATAAATAAAACAGATTTATTAAAATTAAATTTTACAAATTGGAATTTATTTATACAAATTATACATACATATATACATTTTTAATTCTTATTATTATTATTATTATTTATTTTTATTTTTTTTATTTATTTTTATTTTATTTTTTTTTTTTTTTTTGTCTCTTATTTAATATTTTTAAAAATACGTACAATATTATTGACATTATCCATTTGTATTTAATAAAGATCTTAATTTATAATGACCATATGCTAAAGTATTAATGTTACAAACTAATACCCATCATTTATCATCTCTAGGACTAAGACTTACTTTATTAACTACTTCAGTGTATAACTTATGACCCCTACTTCTTATACATCTTTGTTCCCCATAGTACGTTTTCTTATGTCTAATACATTCAATATAATCTAAATGACACAGTTTTTTGATTACTGATTGCATAACACCCTTAACATTCTTTGTATCTATATATTCGTCATTGTCTTCTACCAAAAATTAATATGCTTTAGCTTTTAGACCCGCGAAAGAGGTCATAATTTTTCCAGCATTTTCATCTTTGAATAAGCCTAATTCTTTGTTGTTTGCTTGAACTATGTTGAAGCGGTTTCCTGACTCATAATTTGATGTGTCAAAACGGCTAGAATTTTTTTGTGTTATTTTGTATATATCCTCTTTACAGGAAACTATAAAAGAGTCTGTATCCATATATATTATTTTGGCTGTGGGAAATTCTACTAGTAAAAAGTTATAATAGTAAACATAAACAAATTTTCTCCAAAAATTTCTACACTATGAAAATTATTTCTTTCAACCAGTTGTCTAAACCCCGGAGAGTTATGCGCAGATTTATACCGAGTTACTAGCGTTATTTCTCGACGCTTTTCTACATTTTCCATGGTTTTTCCGTATACTGCATTGTTTATCAATTTATTAAAAAATTTTTCAAATTCATTTTTTGCTGTTTTTCTATGTTTTGTATTTAAATCTATATAGGGCTTTAACCAGTATGATTGACTAAAAGATATTCTGAAAGATTCTGTGAATTTTCTTTAATTTTAATCCATGTGTTAGACATAGTTGAACTGTTTTAAATGAATAATATAAAACTCCTTGGAATTTAAATCTGCAATTAATTTGGGCTGTTTTCCTCCTGGTGGAACTTTATTTTCGGGACAAAATGGTAAACTATTATGTTTGTCATGAATTTCGTCAGGATATTCTAAATCTACTTCTAAAATATACCCTGTGTCTCCTGAGGAATCAGTATTTTGCACATCAAATGAATTAGATTCATTTTCGTTTAAAAATTTTTTTTTTTTTTTTTATATTAAGTTACTTCCTGTAGTGGAAGGATTATTTGGCCTCCCCGTTTAGACGGGTTAACGCCACAGCCAATGTATGAAATCTTATTTCAGGAGATCTAAAAAATTGATCTAAATTGATCTAAATGATCAGGAGATCTAAATTAACTCGGACTTAAATAAAGAAATTTAATTTTATAATATAAA